>NNCF01127791.1:1263-19892 GCA_002313205.1 Laupala kohalensis | reverse complement strand
TGCGTTGATCACAAAATGAGAAAGAGAACTAATACAAAGAGAAGGACCTCGTTTTACAAAAGCTAAAGATGCGAGGTGGCATATATGCCAAGAAAATTAAGAAATAAAAAGAAAAAATGTAAGTAAGTTGCATTATGAACAAAATTTGTATTCGAGTTACTGATTTATTCATGTTAAAAGTGTAATTAACTAATTTTTAATGTTTTTTAGAGTTTGTACGTAAATTTTCTCTCCTCAATTGGAGAAGATAGTACTTTTTTAATCGTTTCGACAATCACAATGAAATTTTGCAAGAAAACATTTTTGACAGATTATCTCATATTTTTTAAAAAGTGCAGTGACCTGGTTTTAACTGGAACCCACGGATTTAACATCAAATTTATACGAAGATCTTACCTTCATATTTTTTGTAACTCTTATAATATTTATTCCTTGTTATATTATTCGTGTAGCCTAATGATTTCTGACAAAAGAGCTCGCGTTCGCAAAAATAGGAATGAAAACAACCATAAATAATAGCTTTTACATTTTATTTTAGTTATAAAGCTTCATAAAACACCCTTGAATTAAAATTAATTCAAATTATGTATTTTAATTCAATACTTGATGACATATACTTGATGACACGACTATTTTGTTATTTATCTGCTGTGTCCTTTAAATTGAGATAATGATTATGATGAATGGGAGAGGTTGGAATTCAGTTGGTAATGGGATTTATGAAAGCTATAAAAGTTTGCTCACATAATTACATTACTATGAATGATCGTAAGATCCACGCTCATTATCAAATGGACTTTATTGACTATTCATTGTAGATAAACATGAAAGAGATGGAGATAACATAAACCACCAACGAAGTTCATCTCATCCCGAGTGAATTTTTCTTTTAGTTCATTGTCTTCCACGTAATAACACCCAGATCGTTTCTTGACAATAAATTGATTATTAGTAGTAGCAGTATGTTATTGTTGTACAATAGTACTTTCACTGTTGAAGCAGGTAGTTAGGGTGGGACGGAAGAAGAATTTAGTCAAGATCAGGGTGTATGGTGACCCTTCCGTCACACTACTCATGAAAAAAGAATTTTCGTGTGAGCTGACAGGTTTTCAAGATTTCTGCATTTCTGACTGTTCATTGTTCGTCAATGACATTCTTACAAGATACAAAGGATCAAGTGGTGAAGTGTCAAATCTCTTGTAAGAACTTAACTACGTAGTTTTTTGCTATACCTAGTTTTTTAAGAGGTCTCTAAGTATATTTGGGTAAATTTAATATTTAAAGACTTGTTGGCAGATTGTTTTAGAATTACTCCTGCTATGGATATTACTATTGATCTAGTATATGGGTTTGTTCCATTTTCCGAATTATGTGTACTTTCTGATAGGAAGGTGTGTATTTTGAAATTTTATCAGATATTGTCCTTTGGATGATATGTATAATTTAATATTATTTTTATTACTATGTAAACATGCCAATGTACAAAACGTTTTGTCTAACCTTTCGACATTTTTTCATGCAAATCGTCTCATTGTAAACACTAACAAAACAGTGTCTATGTCATTTCACAATAGTATCACAAAATCTTCCCCAAAGGTTTCTCTTTCTTTAAACGGAACACAATTAAAAACTGTTACGAATACAAAATTCTTAGATCTATATTCAAGACATTCTCAAATAAATATTGTCACGTTGACAATCTTAATTCCCAATTACGAATATTGTGTTATACATTCCAAATCTTTGTTAATATTGTTAGTCCACATATTTCCCGTTGCGTACATTTTCCAAACGTTTACTCCCGTTTATGTTACGACATTACCTTCTGGGGCAAATCCGGTCAGAGTATTCAAACTTTCAGAATTCAGAAGAGGATAGTTCGGATAATTTGTAAATGTCACCCCCGAAACTCTTGTAAACCTTTATTCAAGGAATTAAATATCTTAACACTTCCCTGCTTTTATATTTATGAAACTGTCGAGTTTGTTAAGACCGATTTACTGAAGTACCACCCTTGCTTCATACAAAACAGTCTCGGTCACGAATACAATACTAGCAACAGTGATAATATTCATCTTCCTAGAGTTTCAACCACACTTTGCCAAAGAGGACCACGTCATTGCGGAATCGTTCTATATAATTCCCTCCCCAAAAATATAAATGATATTATGAAATTGAATTTCTTTAAACCCGCGGTAAAAAGCTACCTCCTGCACCAGTGCTTCTACACTCCAAAATAATTTATTGATTTTAATAAAATTTTAATCCCTCTTGTTCTTTATCGCGCCATTACTGTAGTACTTTTTAAACAACTTATAACAATTTCAAAAACTATTTTCTTGCATGATTGTGTTGCCGTATGGCTCATATTAATTTAGTTTCATGTGTACTCAACTTTGGCACGGTTGTGTATATTAATTCTGTACCCCATCCTGACCCGGGTTTTTATTCCGTTTTCCTTCGTGTACAGGCGGATTTCTTGTACAGGGTCTCTAGGCATTTGTCTAGGGGCGCGTTTATTGAAACACGAAATCTTGAATTTAGTGGTATTTCAATTCTTATGATTTTTAAACACTATACTCAGAATAATCTATAGTTCGATAATAATTTGTACATGTAATTTTTTTTTGTGTTAAATTACAAACATGTTGATATTGTATTGAAATTATAACTCGCAGCTAACTTTTTATCTTATCTAGGAATTCTTCCTGAAATTTTTCAGTCCGCCGCTGCGTTTGGTCCCTTGATCGGAATTGATGGGATGGTACCTTGCTTGCTTCCGGAGAATAAATTATTTTATTGTCCTCCACGTGGTCATACGCAGTTTGAACAGGTTTTTTGACAATAAATTTATTTATTTATATTTATTACTATATTAAAGATTGTTGCTGAAAAAGGGTATGATCGTATGATGCCACATAACGTTTTTAAAACTCGTCAGTGTAATGATAATTGTTTTACTCTTGCCTATTATTTCTTAATATTAACATTATTAGTTGTACAAATTTGGGTGGAACTCCATACAGATACTAGCAATCGGGTATTTTATCGATTTGTCTTCTAAAGATGTTGTCTAATGTTGATTTTTTAGGTCTAAGTTACGTCTGAATATCATCAAGTTGTCATTCTACAATGTCATTGAGACTTTTATTAACCGATATTTCAAAAATATTGTAAGCCATATTCAATATAGTAATTGGCCTATAGTTTTCACAGTCCAACCTATGAATTTTTTATACCTTGGTGAGATAATCCCTTCATTCTATTTAGTTTTCATTTGTTCCATGTCCCATTCATTTAGGATTATGTCATGTAATCTTTGAAATAGTGACTTGCCTCCGATTTTCACGAGCTCAGGGAGAACACTGCCTGAAACGGCTGTATGTCTGATTTTTAAACAAATGTTTTCAATTTGCATTTTTGCATATTTTTCATATTTTTTTGTTTTTTTTTTCTCCAGTTCCATCTGCGCACTGGGGGTAAATTTCCTGGGTATCTGAAATGGTCATGTTTACATTATTTTTAAAAATCCTTCCATATTTCTTGTACTGCGTTTTTTGGGCAAATTAAATTTAACTCTTCATCCTTATATAGGGTAGGAACACTTAATTTTTCCTTTACAGCTCTGCTTAAAATTTTTTGTTTGTTTCTTTTTTTGCGTGACTCTCTTTCCCTTTTTTAATTTTACTATTTATCCAATTTTACTATTTTTTTTTTGCTTCACAGATTTAGTATGCCTGTAGATTTCTTAAGTTTATACGACTCATAGGTTACTGTAGCTTCAGTTATCTCGTTTTTCTCCTGTATTATTTGCCTGCATTTATTATCCCACCTAGCAGGTTCCTGCTTTCCTATTATATTATTAGCGATGTCATTAACTTTAAAAAAATGTAAATTCATTCTCCATTTATATCTTCTGTAACAGAGAGTTTATGTTTTCTTAGATGTTCTGAAAGATATTTCTTATGTTTTACGGGACTGAACATATTGGATTTGATCCAACTACTGGTGTAAGGTATTTTTTCTTATATACAGTTGGAACATTCAGAATAGTTTGCACTATATATTGATCAGAATCATTTTTTGAGCCTCTCTGGGCCCTTACGTCACTTATGAGGTCTTTTTTGGAGCTGTTGGTCAAGACGTGATCAATTTGACTCGGTATTGTTTGTCCGGGAGCATTCAAAGTTACCAGCTGAATTCTCTTACGTTGTAAGTGTATGGTTCTTATCATAAAGTTATTTTGTAAAGTTCTCCATTGTACGTTGATTTATCATGTAAAGTGTGCTTGCCAGTTACTGTATTGTAAAACTTTTCCTCCCCAATTTGGCTCAGAGATCATCCAGAATTAAGATAGTATCACCTCTGAAAACACTTTTATGTCTGTTGCAGATATTGACAAAATTTCTCTTTAACTTCTGTTATATTCTCTTCCTTGGTCGCATATAGTCTTATTAATTTTCCTAAAAACTTTCATGTTCTTTCATTACATGTTACGAAACTTATGACACGTTTATGGTGATGATTTTTAACAAAACGTTATTTACCAGCTAGACCTGACATGGTTTTTATGCCACCGTAATACAGTAAAAATTCTTCCTTTTTAATAATTATATTTTCTTTCCACCATATTTCCTGCAAGACAACGATATCTAGTTTAGGTTTATTGACCTGTTCAACATTTAATGGCCAGTTCATTAATTTTTTCTAGCTGTAATTGGGTAAGCACATTACCAATGTGTCTTAGCATGATTTGTCGTCTAATCTTTCCACTTTACCGAGGCAGATTGTGGGGATTTCTAGCAGATATTTTCATAGGCAAAGTAACCCTCCTTATTTTCCCGAGCTTGAGACCGGCAACAGCACAGGGAGACTACTTAATCAAACCCTGCTCATGCCGATCCATAAGGATTAAATACATTTCCCTAAAATGTGGGCAATCTCTTGAATTTCTCATTCTCTTGTTTTGCCTGGAATTAATCTAGATGCTTCTTTAAATTTATAGAAAACGCGTCAAAGGAACCAACAAAGATAGAGATCTATTTTTTTACCATCCAAATTCTACTAAATTCGATAACCAAATCTTTATATATCAGTAGTCTTTGTGCTTCTTTCTGTGGAACATTTTTATTGCTTAGCTCTGCAACATAGGTTTTAAACGTAACTTTTTTCAGGTTCCTCACCATACCATCAGATTTGTTGACTGGGATGCATTTGTAGGTATTAATTTGTTCCTTAAAGGGTATGTCAGTTTCCTCCGGTTGTTACTTTTCTAAAGTCGTGTTTATAACATACTTGTGAGGCTGGCAAACCTAGATTTCTTCACGTCTTTCCAGTAAATATAAATATATACCTTCACATGTAAATATGCTTTGCTAGCAGAGCGCATCCAGAAACTATGCGTTCAATTGTTTCAGAGTGAGTCTGACATAACCCACATTTGTCATTATTAATGATTTTCAATACATGTTTTTCATAATGCTTGGTTCTAAGAGTTTTTTTTTTGTTTCGCCGAATGATCATAGCCTCGATTTCTTGTTTCAATCTCTCTTATCTCAGCTATCCATGATCAAGAGACTCGGTGGGGTCTCGCCGAAAATTTCCCACTCCATAGCTACGCTACGGCCGGGTATACTCGTATATACAGTAAGAAACTCGGCTCTCAAGCTTAAGGTTGAGGTTGTTCGACAAATACTCTATGATTTGCATTCAATCTCTAGGGAAATACTGTCTTCATTGACTCATTCGATCATATTAGTTTCACCTTACTTTTTATTTCTATTCTATTTTATTCGACTTTTTCTTCCACTGAATATCGATAACGTTTGTCTAATTTTCCATTTTTTTCTTAGCTTCCCCCGTGATGAATGTGTATATATATATATATATATATATATATATATATATATATATATATATACGCTGCCCTTTATATAGTGCGAAGGGCGTGGTCATTTACTCATAGCACTGAGTGTTTATCTGGAGTGTGTTCTGAAATTGTATTTCTTGGAACTTCGATAATCTTCATGGAACTTGTAACTTTCTAAGAGTGTTTATGAATCCAAAGAGTACTTATGAATCCAAAGAATGTTTATAATAGTCAAGGAACACTTATAGATTCACAGAGTGTTTATGTTAATCAAGGAACACTTATATATTGAAACTTGTGTACGTATGTTTACACATACTTTCTTGAAGTTAAATAATTACGAGCGTTTGGCTCGTAACAATTGTAAGGTCATATATACATTTCAAATGCTTGTCCTTCAAGACTATCTTTTATAGGTGTGGAAATTAGAGAGAAATGACACTAATTTGTAGAATGTAAACAAAAAAATGGTGTCCTTTGTGAGGACATAAAAGATATTAAGCAGTCTCTAACATTCCTATTTTACCAATATGATGTGATAATAAACAAAATAAAGAAATTTCAACTCTTTAGGGAAATTGTGGAAAAATATAAAGACGTAAGGGAGTAATTTTTGAAGGTAAATAAACCAGGGCAAAACGACGTCTGTATTAATCTTCAAAAGCAATATATAAACATGAGATGAACATAGAAGTTATTTGTACAATTATTGATCATATAAGTGCAAAAATTAATAGTTTTGAACAACCAAAAAGCAAAGAAAACATTTGTTAAGTTTAACAACTAAATAATTCGGAACAATTTTCTAGAAAATTCTAAAATCAAGGAATTAATTTTGAAAACCAAATATGTATTTTTATGAACCGTTATATTCTTTTATGGGTAAACTGTTTTAGAACATTTTTTGTGGGGTTTTAGGGTTCGTCGACATCGAGGTCATTAGAGCCCTTAAAACTTGTACAGGTAGGGGAAATGCAGTGACACACTAAGGAGAGCCAACATGACTCTCCCCGCGTGTGGGACTCGCCGAATGACCCAACCATACCCACTAAAAACCCTCCTGAATTACAACTCAAATATCGACATATCTCAAGACTTTACTTAAATCATTAAGAAGAAGAAGAAGAAGAAGAAGAAAGAGGAAAATGAAAATGAAAGATACTCTAGAGTCGGGAACGAAAAGAACAAGAGGTGACCAAGGAAGGTCAGAAAAGAGAAAGGAAGGAGTCCTGCACAAGTAAGTGGAAGTAATGCCTCGTGTTAGCCAACTACTTACTAGAAGTAAGTCCTCTGAGGGGGGGGGGTAGAAAATAAAGATTAAATGTAAAGAAATAAATTTCAGTCTATAATTAATGTATAGAAATCCTTGTACATTGCTTTTCGCGTACAAAACTGGTGGGTTCAATGGGATTAGCGTGTGACGTCCCGCGAGGCGAATACTCGATCGACTCCCTTCGAGTATTCCCTTTCGTTCAGTCAAATAAATAAACGCCACTTGATCTCAGAATGCTTTTATTTGCGTGGACCAGCTTTTATTCATGGTTAATACATAACATATGCATTTTTGAAAAAGTATTATATTAGGAAGTATTATATACCATTTCTCAGATATGTCCCGGCAGTAACTCGAAGACTTTTATCACAACTCAATCGTGATAATATTTACAAATAAATTACATTTTCCCGATGCTGTGAGATCAGGATGCTGTGAGATGAAGATGCTGGGAGACCAGGATGCGTTGGACCAAGGTGCCGAGCCTGAGGGAGGCTGTGTTGGACCAAGATGCGAGGAGAGGAGGTCTCAGCAGGATGTGTAGCAGAATCTGTGCGTCTTGTTGACAGTTTGTGGAAGAAGAGAATTGGAGCGTTAGTTTTGCGAGTTTGTAAGTTGTCGCCATACGAGGAAAGTGGAGAAGTTGGAAATGAACATGCTTCCGCTTCGATAAGTATGGTTGCTTCAACTCAAATGCTCTTCCATAGATCATTGCGTGTACAATTTCTCTATATTGGTTGAGGATTCTGCTGATTCACTCATAATTATAAAAGTTTAACAGAGGTCGCATCCGATGTTTGCTTTGCTTGGTTTTATTTCGATAGCATTGGTTAAATTAATGTGAGTAGAGACAGTTGGTTTCACAAGTNATGGTAAAAGAAAATATTTCCACATTTAAAATTAAAAATTGGTGGATAAGTGCGCGTTGCATTGCGTTTGCTGGATACAAAGTACCGTGATGCTTGGTGCTAGTGGTACTATGAAGTCTGGTCTCTGATAGAGAAAGAGAGGAAAAGAAAAGTATCAGTAACAGTGAATTATAATAGTTTGATTTTTTCAGTAATAGAAAAAGTTCGGATCATCGTTGAATCTGATCTTCCGCCCTGATCGTGTGTGACCAGGTTGCGGTGTTGGTGCGGCTTCTACAGTGCATTGTGGCATTGAATCTACGCTTATGTGCTGTATGCGCAGAAAAATGCTAGTTTTTCCAGCTGTATGGAAATTATGCTTGTGCAGGAGCGCGGCGAGGTCTTTGTAGAAATCCTCTTGCTGAGACTCGTCATGAATAGAAGAGAGCGTTGTGGGTTGTGCCACACTAATTCGGTCTATATCTTGCGGTTTAACGGCAAGGATAGCTTGTCGCTTTTTGGGAAGCGGAAGTGCGGTTGAGTGACGTTGCAAAGGGGTCTTGCAATCTGCTGTTGCTGGGATAGCGCTTGCTTCTTTGGGTGCCTTCGAGAGTTTCGGTTCTGGTGTGGTCGATTTTGTTAATCCGCAAGTTGGTGCATTCGTCGATCCTTTAAGAATCGATTTCAGTGGTGCTGAAGGCCGTAGTGCGTTGCTTACATTGGAAATGTTACAGTGGGTCTTAGTTACTTGCTTAGCCGTTTTGGACTGCTTGCAAGTGCAACGTCTGGCTGCTGTACCGAATCTTAAATGATAATAGCACATTTTACTTGGTGTGGGCTTCCGTGAACGGACAGATTGAGTGCCGATGCTGGCTACCGCGTGCTTGGGTTTAAAATCGCATGGTGCGACGCATCTGTGTGCATTCTCGCCGAATTGTGAGTGGTACCAACAGATGCCGTCGTGCTTATTTGAGTTCGATTGAGAGCGGGAACGGGCTCTGTAGGGCGAAGGGTTGCGCTGGTTGCTGCGATATGGTGATTGATTACGTTGTGAGCTACAATTCGGGCACTGATTTAACTTTAATTCTGATAGCTGCCTGGTAAGCGATGTTAGCGTTTGCAGCACATAATCCATACGTGGGTCTGCAAGGGGCGCTGGAGTTGTCTCGCGGGCAGCCGCAACGGAACTAGTTGGGTTTAAAACGGTTGCAATATTATCGGCAAAGGTGGCCTGTTCGGAGATGTCGCTCGCGCAACCTCCAGCTAAGATCGTTCTTATTTGCACAGGGAGGGCTCTCCTCCAGATCTCCGCTATAAGGGGGTTGTCTTGGCTATCAGGGCCGGCTAAGTTGCGCAGATGTCGTAGAAATTGTGAAGGGGTACGGTCGCCCATTGCTTCAGCTGACAAGAGTCTGTCAATCCTCTTATGTTGAGAGCTGGCATATTGATTTATAAGGGATTCTTTTAGACGCTCATACGACGCGCTGTCACAGGGCGTTAATACACTTTCGTCAAGTGACGAAAGAGTGCTATGGTCTAGGTTGCTCATAATTGCGGCGTGCTTGTCATGTACTGAGGTGATGCCTCTGACAGAAAATTGCGCTTCGAGGTATTTTATCCATGCCTGTGGGCGCTCGCGCCAGAAGGACGGCATGGGAAACATCGCGACGCCATAAGTGCGGGGGGGATGGTCACGAGGTAAGTCCTCCGTGGGCATTGTAAAAATTTCTTTTTGAAAAGAAAAAGAAAGCGAGAAAAGATAAGAATGGGTGTAAAGAACCCAAGGAAAAAATAGGTAATGTATACCAAACGCGTATGAATACTAGATAATAACTAAAAAACTGTAAAGAGGTTTTCTAGTGAACAAGATGGTTCCCAAAATGCGGGGAATTGAAAATTAACTTGAAACTTAAACAGAAAGAACGTAGTGGGTCACCAGCTGGTTGTTTGAACCAGCGAGATCAGAAGGATTGCGTGAAAGATCACGAGGGTGTCAACAGCTTTATTTATGTGACGTCCCGCGAGGCGAATACTCGATCGACTCCCTTCGAGTATTCCCTTTCGTTCAGTCAAATAAATAAACGCTTCTTGATCTCAGAATGCTTTTATTTGCGTGGACCAGCTTTTATTCATGGTGAATAAGTAACGTGAAATTGAGTAAGCAATTAACACAGGGAAACAAAGTTGAAAAAAAAAGTAAGTGATTGAAAATATGAATTAGCGGCTATTAAAGGCCGTGTGACAGACGTGGTATTTACGCCGTCGAACTTGCTTTTTGCTGGGTAACTAGCAGCGTGGATCCTGGACCCTCTGGAAAGGCAGGGTGGCGTGGAAATCTCTCCAGGAAGCAGGATTCCAATCGTGGCTGGTCCGGGTAGCTTGGGTAAGCGGTCTTCGTGTCCAGCGAAGGCTTGGATCTTCCGTACGGGTTCCAGATCGTGGAAAGTGCCGTGCCGGGAAATCTCGTCGAGCTTGGAATATTTCGGCGAGATGAAGTTTGCTTGCAGCGATAGCTCGGAGTGTAATTGGAAGTAGAGAGCTCGTCAAAAGTGGCTTTGAGCGGCAGGAATACTTTCACAATTAATTCGCGTCAGCGAGCGTAGGAACGTCTGGTTCTCAGCGAGCTAGTAGCAATTCTGCTTGTTATTCAGTAACTTGGCAGTGACTTGCAGAGGTGACAAGTGAGCGTTGATACGCAATATTAAACATAGTTGGATGATAGTCGAAAAGTCATGTGAGTGATGCTATGATGTACTACTATGTAATTACGTCACGTAACGTAATTACGTCATGTTGATTCATTACGTTCATTGACTCATCGTTCGTTGATTCCTTGTTCACTCGCTGTTCTTTGCAATTCGTAGGCCTTGGCTCTTATGCAGAGGGCCGTGGCCAGATGTAAACACAGGACAAGATGGCGTGTGTTTGTTGTAATAATAGCGCACGAGGGCTTTAAGGCGTGGACCATGGGGGAGTGTAATCGGTTCGTGTTGTAACCGAAATGCGGTTGAGTTGTTACAAGCGGTTTGCTCTAAAAGAAATCAAGAAAGAATGACAAAATCTATAATTAAAATTGTATAGTTATATAATATAGCAGGTTGTGATGATAATCTGCGGTCCACAGATTACAGATGTACCTGTTTATGTGCATTATCGGATACCACATTGACGTGTTGCATTTAGGTGCGCATCGGGAAAATGTAATTTATTTGTAAATATTATCACGATTGAGTTGTGATAAAAGTCTTCGAGTTACTGCCGGGACATATCTGAGAAATGGTATATAATACTTCCTAATATAATACTTTTTCAAAAATGCATATGTTATGTATTACATATCAAGAGTTCAGTTACTTGTAAAAAAACAGAAAATATGTTGTTAAATTATGTAATTATCTATTTGTCTATTACAATACACCACGTAAATTTTGTTATTAGCTATTCCTGATTTCAGGACTTTTGAATCTCGTGCTTTTTTGACTCACCATTGAAATCAGCGCGTGACATACCTTGAGCAAGATTAAGGTTTTGAAATGATTGTATTATTCTTTTGTAATTAGATTATTTAATACTGTATGGGATAATTTAGCAATACTATTTTAGATTTATTCGAGTTTGATGAATAATGTACAAATGTATGTTATGTAAGAACATAAACACAAAAGTGGGTCAATGATCCATCGTATTTATTCCATTGAAATTTTAAAGAGCAGATCAGCTGGTGACTAGGCGATTCACAACTTTTAAGCTATTCTAGCTATTTCCTTTCGTACTATGTGCTCGTGGTAACCGTGAACCAGCGGTGGCGTACTGAACGTGACCGAACCACGTGAAAACGTATATCTTGAGTAACGAACTCTTAAAAATAAAATAAAAAGATGCGAGAAGAACGACTCCGAAGAAAGAAGCCACATTTTTATGTGTGCTTTTCTTTCAAGAACGTATGTTTCACAATTTTGCCAAAGAAATATTGTTATAGAATTTCAATTAGAATGTTTCTAATACTATTTTTCATGCCTATAGTTTTTTGGCAATAAATTCCAATTTTGTTTATGTTACATTTACCTAGTGTTCCTATTCTCCTAAATCATACTTCCTAGTAGTCAGATATGGATCGTATTTAAGAACCGTATTGCTGTCTGCTGCGACTAGCATGAATGTTAACAGGCCAGAGGAGGAAGAGGGTTGGTTTCGTGTTAAAATATCATCTTTAATAATTTTCTATCATTATTTTGTTTAAGTTTTTCCTTCTCAGTTAATGTTGCTTGATAAAAATGGCATGGTGCTAAGGGGCCATTCCTTTTCATTTTTCTAATAAGTACTTCCTAACCATGTGGGATGTTGGAGTAATAATGGCTTTCTGAAGCGATATGTAAAATGTACTTGGGTAAATTCAATGTCTCTAAACTTGAACGTGGAGTTTTCGTTGTTATTCCTGTTGCAGAAATTACTATGGACTTGTTTCATCTCCAAAATTTTATGTATTTCCTGAGAGATAGGGGTGTATTTTAAAAATTTCTCAACTTTCTTCTGTATGTTATTTGTGTTTGGCACGGTAATGTCTATGAGAAATTTTGTCGTATTTCTTTGCTCAATAAATGTTTTATCTGGACAGTTGTGGTGGATAGATTTGTCAGTGAGAATGGCTGGATAGATATGGATTTTGTTCTCCAACTATCTTTGGTTGATAATTTTAATATGAGGTTTTGTATCTTCAGAGAGATTTTGTTTATCCGCTAATTTCGATGATTTTTTTGTCACCAAGTTCTTTTATTTTTTGTGGGGCTTTAGGGCTCGTCAACATCAAGGTCATTGGAACCCTTGTCACCAAGTGGGGCTGTTCAAGTAATCCGTCTCAACAAAAAGATGACACCTTGTAGTGATGTATTTTGTAGTTTCCTCCATCACATGGTATTGGCGACAATTGCTTCCTCTCACAGTGGGGTTTTTAGAATATATCTCCTGCAATTAAGGGTGTAGATAACTTCGTCTTCAATTTCCTAAAAGAAACCCTTCCTTGTCGACAAACAGATCACCATCTATTAGTAACATATTAGATGCTTTGTGGTCTATCTCTGGGTAGGTTAGGTCGTTGCAAATTTCTTCCATGCTGTTGTTTCTCCTTCCATTTATTTACCCTTTCCATCTGATGATTAGATGCACTGTGCGAACACACGCCATTATGCACAACCAACATCAGAGGAGTTATACGTCTTATCGTATTCTACTATTAATGCAAACAAGACTTTTGCTGTTTTGCGGTGGAAGAATTCTCGCAAAGAATGAATTTGTTTACTGCATAGACGTGATAAATATTACAAACCGCTTCCTCTCAGTTTTCGAGTACTCTATTTTGTCTCTTTAATACCCTGGTCTTTCTTACAGCATCCTTTAAATTCTGTGTTTGGTCACGATGTAATTGCTAAGGAATATATTAATATTGGTACTGCTGAGGTGTTAATAGCTTTTAACATGTTCATGGATCATAATTTAGATTGTACTGACTTCTAGATTCTCTTGATATATTCACCCACCAAATAAGGTTTGATATTAGAGTGCTATTTCATCTTTACTTGGAGAAAACCTAGATATTTATAGATTCCACTTCACGATGTTATGTGAAAATCTTTTTCCATTTAGCAAAATCTACCTTTCCTTTGTTTATGTAGAATTCTGCATTGATCGAGGCCAAAAGTCATTCAAATATCAAAAGAGAATTCAGCTATATTTTTTAGAAGTTGATTAAGCTGTGGTTCATTGGAAGCGTTCAATTTTATGTTGTACATGTAGAAGAGATGAGATAGAGTATGATTTGTGCGACCATGTTTAATTCGGAAACCATAATGCGTTTCACGAATCGCAATGGAAGATTCCTGGCGAGCAAAACCTCAACAAGTCTGCTTGGGAAACGCCTCTTTTATTGGGATCTCTCCAGTGTGTATTGTCTTGTTTGGTACATGGGCAACGTGGTTCGCCATATAGACAGGCAGGAAGCCAACCACGATATGATGGGTGGTTTGACCTTGTAAATATTAAAAGTTTCCCTTAACTAAGAATAAAGTACGTATTATAATGCCTTTATATTGTTTTTATTAATAATAATAATAATAATAATATTATGACTGAGTGAGTCGAATTCTTTGGTTTGGACCATTATGTGGGATCTTTTCTGAGGAAACATACGTTTTCCATCCACCACGTGGACACCCAAGAACGGTTCAAGGTCTTCTCGCATGGTTTGAGAAGTTTACGGCGTCACCCACTTCAGTGCAGTATCGACGCTCCATTAAGTGCCATTGCGGAGGCGGATTGTTGGTAACCGGATTCCTGAGCGAGCAGCTGCTCCACACCTTCCTCTGCCTCTGCTCCCACAAGTACGTACGTGAGAGGCAAGAATACGCTGGAGGCACGATCTTCTAAAGCAGACATTCTCAATCTTTTTCAGACTGTGAACATCCCTTTCATATATGATCAAATATACAAGCACCAGGAATAAAATAATAAGTAAAAAACATTTTCAAAAACAAGGCTTTAATTAAACCGTGTGTTAAAAGGAATAAAATAAGTTAAGATTCTTATAAAGTTAATACAATGCAAAATGGTAGTATTCCCATACATATTTCACATTAATCTATTCTAATAAAAATAAACGTACTTATTATTTATATCGCTGAATTTGATTTAATATTTTATGTTGAATTATTTGTCTTCAAAGAGCTTGTCGCGCGAAATGTTAAAAAAAATAGACACCTAATAATTACATAGAAATAGGTTGGTATGTAAGCACTTGCCAAAATATATTTCCTTACAATTCTTGTGGCTAGGGCTTCAAAGTTAATCTGTTTTTATTCTAGTTTGAGCGGCAGAAACACTTTATAATTATGTCTCAATCTCAGGTGTCTGTTTAATTATAAAGATGGAGAAATTGTAATTCACCAGCATCACCACTTCCTTTAAATGTTTAATTCCCGAACTTAACGTGAGTCACTTTTTTCCGACTTAAAAGAACTTATGACGCTGATGAAATATACGTACGTAAATCTAAGTATCAGCGGCTATCAGAGGATAAAATTATAAGATAGCAACGATTATTATAGTTTGTTCTTCGTACTTGAGAATGACCGATATTTCATTAAAATTGATTAGTTTCGCATTTTAAAGTCTTTTGATTGTATGTGACAAAATTAAGTATCGAGCTTCTCAAAGAAGCCTCTTTTTGAAAATGTTGGAAAACATTAATTTACCCGACCTCTGTCTTTAAAGAAAAATATAAAAATTTCCAACTTAATCCGGATTTATAGCATAGGATAAACTCTGATCTCTGAGTCGCCACCTTAGCATCATTTTTAAAGACACAGAATGATTCAACGTAATTCCCCAAATTGCATTCTTTAGACATTCGTGGACTTCCACATCAATGGCTAACTTCTTATTTAAAAGATAGATATCAACAGGTCGAAATATCCTACACTAAAAATAAAATACTTGAGCGTTGTCTTTCAGAAACAAAGCCACTTACTTGCGGAGTACCCCTCGACCCTATACTCTTTTTATTTTTTGTGAACGACTTGTCATCATCCACATCAAATTGCAAAATGGTTCTTTTTGCTGATGACACTAATTTACTATGTAAACACGCCAATGTACAAAACGTTTTGTCTAACCTTTCGACATTTTTCCATGCAAATCGTCTCATTGTAAACACTGACAAAACAGTGTCTATGTCATTTCACAATAGTATTACAAAATATTCCCCAAAGGTTTCTCTTTCTTTAAACGGAACACAATTAAAAACTGTTACGAATACAAAATTCTTAGATCTATATTCAAGACATTCTCATTGCGGAATCGTTCTATATAATTCCCTCCCCAAAAATATAAATGATATTATGAAATTGAATTTCTTTAAACCCGCGGTAAAGAACTACCTCCTGCACCAGTGCTTCTAAACTCCAGAATAATTTATTGATTTTAATAAAATTTTAATCCCTCTTGTTCTTTATCGCGCTATTGCTGTAGTACTTTTTAGATAACTTATAACAATTTCAAAAAGTATTTTTTTGCATGATTGTGTTGCCGTATGGCTCATATTAATTTAGTTTCATGTGTACTCAACTTTGGCACGGTTGTGTATATTAATTCTGTACCCCATCCTGACCCGGGTTTTTATTCCGTTTTCCTTCGTGTACAGGCGGATTTCTTGTACAGGGTCTCTAGGCATTTGTCTAGGGGCGCGTTTATTGAAACACGAAATCTTGAATTTAGTGGTATTTCAATTCTTATGATTTTTAAACACTATACTCGGAATAATCTTTAGTTCGATAATAATTTGTACATGAAAATTTTTTTGTGTTAAATTACAAACATGTTGATATTGTATTGAAATTATAACTCGCATCTAACTTTTTATCTTATCTAGGAATTTTTCCTGAAATTTTTCAGTCCGCCGCTGCGTTTAGTCCCTTGATCGGAATTGATGGGATGGTCCCTTGCTTGCTTCCGGAAAATAAATTAGTTTATTGTCTTCCACGTGGTCATACACAGTTTGTACCGCTCTTTTGACATTAAAATTATTTTTATTAATTTAAATGAATGAATTTATTTGTGGTATGTTTGAGGCCATAATTCCGTCTTCTCCACCATTCACCTAAATCTAAGCACATAATGAAATTTTTTAAAATAATTAGTCATAAATCTTACACTTAAAATAGTCAAATAAATACAAATTAGTGTGTGTATATATATAAAAGTATATTACATAATAAAATAAATATAAGTCACACTTTAATTAAACATTTTAATATATTATTTAACAAATCGAAATACAATGTTAGGGAAATGCAATATGAAAATGAAACATATCTGATATACAAAAGTAAACTATAGACAAGACAACTAATATTAATAAGTAAATAATACCTCATAGAACGTATGTTACGGTACTGCCTGATGAGCAGTGGTAAATTTCTTTTCCATTTCTTTATTTCGCTGCTTCGACTGCAGTCTTAAATATAATCTTGACTGGGCATATTTTTGAGACATGCACGTGTGCACAGCCAAACACCTAGGTAGCGGAAAGGCGATTCGTCTCTTCCGCTGGCCACCTCCGCCCTTCGAAGCGTCCCTTCGAGGCGTGAGATTCGAGTTGTCAGCATCACGCCTTAGTAGCGTGAGTTTTGATTAACCAATACAGACCAGCGACAGTGTCACCATCCCCATGCCATCTTAAGAAAATTGATGGGATTGGTACCCCACTCCAGGGGACAGAAATCCAAGCGAAGAAAGATCTTTCAAACGAGTGAAGAGCCAATCGAAGGAACAGGCAGTACCGACAGGGCTCGACACTCCGCGACACGCACCTTCAGTGCGTCCCGCGCAGGGATTATTTTACTTCCATGTCTATCAGACACGGAGATAGCCCTATATTGTTTTCTCGTTTTGTATTATTAATTATTTCTGTATTAAATCATGTTTATTCCATTGTTGAGTTCTCTGTGGCATTGTTGGCAGCAGCAGACAGCGATCCGTGGTTCGGACTCACGTCCCGACCGATTCCTTCTCTCACAATTGTGTAAGTGATACTTACACAGCCAAGTGAGTAACTCTTATTTTATTAGATCGAAAGGTATTATTAAATAATATATAAAAGGGGCCTTTATCACTTGGTGGGGTGCACCGGATGAAAGTTTAAATTGAAAGGGGGCATGTATCACGTATTGTGAGATTTGAATAATTCTCTAATTAAGAAGAATTTAATCATTTTGTTGCGGAATTTTGGACGGGCGAAGAGTTAGAAATTTGAACGGAGGACGGTTGGAAAAGTAACCAGGGGTGCGGTTGTCGGCGGTAGTTTCTTTGACTTCAATCAAAATTTATGATCCTTTAGAAACCTAAGGCTCGAAGGAGGCGGGGGAGGATGTTCCACCCATCCTTAGGAGCAACATCTCGTCGCTGGGGGCGCGCACAGGCTCAGACTCGTCGCGAAACGTTGGACATTTAAACGTTTTTTGGTAAGAAGGTTCGAGAAAGTTCTAGAAGCATCTTTAAAGGGTCCAATGAGAACCCAGGCGTAGGAGGGGGAAAGTATTTCTGATTGGGAACTTTCGGCACACGTGATATTCAAAATTTTGGGAGAAAAGAAGGGATGGAGGTTATTTAACGGGGACGCAGAGATTTTTCGCTCTCAGAGGTGCGCAGAGTTGCTCACATTATTCGTCGCTCAGATAGCTCAGAGGTGCGCAGAGTTGCTCACATTATTCGTCGCTCAGATAGCTCAGAGGTGCGCAGAGTTGCTCACATTATTCGTTGCTCAGATAGCTCAGAGGTGCGCAGAGTTGCTCACATTATTCGTTGCTCAGATAGCTCAGAGGTGCGCAGAGTTGCTCACATTATTCGTTGCTCAGATAGCTCAGAGGTGCGCAGAGTTGCTCACATTATTCGTTGCTCAGATAGCTCAGAGGTGCGCAGAGTTGCTCACATTATTCGTTGCTCAGATAGCTCAGAGGTGCGCAGAGTTGCTCACATTATTCGTTGCTCAGATAGCTCAGAGGTGCGCAGAGTTGCTCACATTATTCGTTGCTCAGATAGCTCAGAGGTGCGCAGAGTTGCTCACATTATTCGTTGCTCAGATAGCTCAGAG
>NNCF01127790.1:0-12941 GCA_002313205.1 Laupala kohalensis | reverse complement strand
CTTCCACGTGGTCATATGCAATTTGTAACTTTTGATTTTTTGACAATAAAGTATATTATTTAACCCGCATGTTTTATTGTAGTATTGTGCGGGAAGCATTTGGGGAATTAACCATTTTCGTTTTGTTATGAATAGATCATTGTAACTTCAATCTAGTTGTTTATAATAGAATTTGTAGGGCTTTAATGACCTCGATGTCGACGAGACGTAAAGCCCAAATTAAAAAAAAAGAGTTCGTGTCAATAATTTTACTTAAACATGAACAATTAAAATTAATAATACAGTGGTATCGTCTACTCTGGCATAATCGTTTAATTCGCTAAAAGCTTTTACGATCGCTTAGCAAGCTCAATCATTTATCTCATTTTGAATTGTTCAATCTCTGTCTACACCTCACCTTATTCCATTCCAAAACCTGAACATTTGTATTATCGACCCCATTCGTCCTGATTCGAGTCACCCGATCCAGAAGAGAACCATTATTTCTGAGGTATTATAGAGGGGTATTGCAAGTATTATTGTACAAAGTGAATTTCGTAACGTTGTATGGTTGTTTCTATGAATTCCTTTAGTCTTAGAATAAAGCAGCAAAAACCAACAAAATATGCTCTGTAACAACAATTTCTTCCATCATTGTTGAAATGCAATTAAATAATTGTGGTCTACGATACCGTTTATTGTCTATTTGTAAAAAAGGAGAGAAAACAGCACTGAGATGCACGATCACAGAGGTGGGACTCAGTTTTACGCCATTCAAGATCCATTAGAGTTAGTTCGGGGATGTCATTGAGAGGATCATTGTACTGAGTAGGAGGTCATTCAGTGATTAGATGTTGGACGCACTGATCCCTATGAGAGCGGGAACAGGACGGCGAATATCTCAGACCCCATTTGTTCATTAAGCCACAATTTCAGTTAAGAAAGAAATAAAACCACGCTATATCTCGTGTATTACGGAACATACGCATTAACATTTCATGTGTTATGAAACAATATGCTGTTCCATAACACGCTCACATTGAAACCGTTTAAAAATCTGTCTCTAAAATCCTTGATACGAGAAAAAAGTATCGAAGCTGTCCGCGCCATCGACTGCAGAGTGTCCTGGTACATTTAGACGAATGCAATCTTTCAGCAAAAACATGCCACGTGAAGTGAGTTTGATCAGGTACATACTTGATGTAGAGCTCAAACTACAGAACCTTTTTTCGGTTCAGTTTTGGAGGGGAATGAGATGGTTGTTGGTTTCAATTATTGGTTGTTTAGGCGGAGAGAGAAAACAGTTACGTTCGAAAGGAGACACTTGACGTTTCAGATCCGATGTATTGTTGGTTGCTGATTTGAAGACTCGCATGAGAAATGCGACCACTGGTGGAAAATCTCCCCTCCCCTTGCACAACCAAATTATCAGCTAACCCACACATATTAGTTGCATAGCCACCCATAACTGTTGAGAGATGTGAGGGACAAGATTTGTTATAGTGTTTTTTCATTGTAGTATTTGTAAATGGGAATTGTAGCGTGCTATTGAAGCGAAAGGAGGAAGGTGTTGTTGGTACGTGGACCGGTTCGGTCGGGTCAGGTTTACCAACAACGTGGTCCACGTGGAGGTGTTAGTAGGAGTTGTTTGTAATAGTTCGTGTTATTGACACTAGCAGCAGGAGGAGGTGGATAGAAGAAGGAGGGTTCGTGTTTCGATAGTCACAGCAATAGAAATTGGATTCATGAGAAAAAATTTTTCTGACCCCACTGGGAATGGAACTTAGAGTGACTCGTTGGAGAGCAAAGGACGCCACCGCAGGGGTTTATTGTTATAGTTGGATAGTACCTGAAGTTTCGTTGTAGTAATAATAAATTTATTGTCGAAAAAGCAGTACAATCTGCGTGTGACCATCATAGTCAGGTGGTGGGGACGCGTCTGTTGCTACAAATGATAAACTTCGTCGTCAAAAGAGTAGTTGCAAGTTGCTTACGGCCACATGTGGAATAATCAACTAAGTTACTCTCCGGATACATGCAAGGCACCACTCCATCAATTCCGATCAAGGGCAGTGGCGTATTTAATTTTAAAAAATTAATAAAATACATAATTATCCATTTGTTATTCAAAAATGATTCGTAAAAATTATGTGCAATGAAAATTCGAGATTAATAATGATAAATTTAAATGACAATCCCCATATGTAAAATCCTCAAAAACCCGGAGGAAAACCGGAGCAAGACCCGGGCCAGAATGGGGTGGGTGTCATCAAGTATACAACGTGCCTTCAAGTTCTCTTCACACAATGGTGGGATATAGAGACATATGCGCTTGGGGCTGATTGGCTCTAGACAACTGTGGCGTCGAGATTCTTGGACTCTCCGGCAGGGCTACGCTGCAAGAAACCCAATTATTTGACCTGCTTCGACAATGAAGTGAGTAGTGTGTTTCATCTCTCGTTGCATGCGTCACGACAGTGGAATCCTTGTTTGAGCAGGAACAAGGCGGAGGTGTTGGGGGAGGACGGCCGACGACCCCTCGACAGGATGCTGTGCATAGAGACATCTTAGAGGCCGTGCGACGGGAGATGCAACGCCTCAAAGGTTTCCCACTTCCTAACACCACTCAAGTGAGACACTCATTTCTTTTTCTATATTAACCACCTCCCCATCATGTGAACTCAAAGGGGAATTCTTCGTGATGATTCTTTGAGAGGGTGTGAGACAGTTTCACCCCTTTTCGAAAATTCTGGGATGTCACTGTTCATTAGAAAAATCGGCCGAGGAAAACTCCGTATTCGCACCCTTCCCACAATTAAAGCTATACGAGAAATCACGCTTGCATTACGAAAACCCTTCTGTTCCCGAAAAAAAGGACAATGCATGCTGTTGAAGAGAACGCTGAATCTGGCATCGAAAAATCTGTTAATTCTTTTTTTATTAAAAAAATCTATTTCATTTGCATCGTGTAGATACTCGACGAACGATATTTTCCCAGTTTGTTTTAAAGAGCACTCATCGCGATTCGTTGGGAAGCTGGTTTTATCTCGCGTGGTACGATTGACGATTGAATTTGACGAACATTTTTGATAGATTGTAAGAGGGAATCTAGAACAACCATTCACGCTCTAAATTGAAAATAAGTGAAGTCATGGGAAATCAGCTCGAAGCAAATAAAGCCCTCATTTCCACGAAATTATCTGGAGAATCTGTGTTCAAAATAAGTTAATTACATTAACCTAGCAACATTTTGGTTTTATTGTAAATATTTTAACGCCAAAGATTTAAATTATTTCCGTTCTCCCACATTTCCTGACGATGAGCAGGAACAGTACCCCCCTCTTCGTCTACACGACATTTCAACCACATTGCAAAAGAGTGGAAAGACTTTAAGTTCTTATCAATCCCTAGTTATAATATTTCCGAAACTTTAATGAAAATTCTGATTTCGGTTAATTCAAGATCCTCAAGATAGTTGCATTGTAATCTCAGTGGTAAGAAAAGATGGGTAAAAATTTTAGGTGTAGAATTTTTTTACAGTTCTGTTTCTTAGCCGATAATTTGCTATTTTGAAATATATTCTCATAATGTGTGACCGAGTTACACATTTCGAGTTTTCACGTTTCTCTCACCATGATCCTCTCATACATTTGATAATTGAACTTTAGACATAATTCCACAGAAATACCATTGAACTTGTTTCTCGAGGCATCTAAAACTGATTTCTTAAAGTACGGAAATGTTCTGGAAGTCCGAATGAAAGAAAACATCAGAATCGCTTCAAAGATAATGGATTTTCTTCAGTCATCTCCCCTCTCCCAGCCATTTCCCATAGTTTTGGCGGAGAGACTGAGTTGATGTATGGTAATATAAGGATATACTTACTTAAGCCGCCATATATGTCCGAACTCGTCTTATGCATGTTGCAAGTTCCATGAAAACGCATCGACGACATAACTTTGGATTTTGTTTTTAGAAGAAAGTACCAGGTTTTGATACGAAAAAATTGAAGAAATAAATATATTCTGTTATTGGCAGAGGCATAAAGGAGAACTTAATTCGTATTTGTGAATTCTTACTCAAATGATAAATACACCAAATAAATGAGATTCACTTATAGTCCATTAGTTTATCCGATGTGGTAATAATTGTAGAATTATTGTTTCTTATTTAAATAAATAATAATGAGCGACCCGTGGCGTAGTGCCTAACGCACTCGCCTTCTACCTCTGGGGTCGCGGGTTTTAACCCGGTCCGATCCTAAGTAGAATTCGCGGTGGTGGACGAAGCGGTGTTTGCGGCAGGTTTTCTCGGTGTTCTCCCGTTTCCCCTGCAGCCTATCATTCCACCACAACATTCACTCGCAATCAATCACACTCATGTCATTCACTAATCACCGTTTAAGGGGTGGTACGGCAGGAAGGGTATCCGGAACCCTAGCATTCCCCAGCCTAAACTAATAGAAGCAATATACTCATACCCATTACTCCGACCCCACATGTCTTGGGAAAAGTCTCGGTTAAACTATTAAACAATTCGAATAAATAATAATCATCGAATATTTTTACCGTATTTATATTTCCTTACTGTGTTAGTATTATTGTAATATTACTCGATGTTTCGTATTAAAAACTGCTTCTGTTTTCTGGAAAGTAAGTCCAAGTACTTCCGAGAAAACCTACTCGTGGAGGAGCATGTGCATCGTCAACAAACAGGTGAAAATTGCGACGGAGCGGGGCGAACCTGGTACCTCCTGCTCTGGCCGCAAGTGTGCTGTCCATTGCACCACCCACTTCGACTCTCGAGTCTCTACGCAACATCGAACCGGCCAAAGTAATGTTGTTGATGCGTTTTCATGCTACCTACAACTTGCATAAGCCGAGTTCGGACCGAAATGGCGGCCTCAGAATACCTATGTTCATATAGTGCCTTATTAGGTTGATGTATCCACTATCCATGCCTCCCGCGATGTGTATTTTTGCACTTGCTATGCTCTTTTCGTTTCGCAGGAGATGATGAGTGGTTGGGAGAGAAACCGTTCTGTTCCCGCTTATCTGCCACCGGTGCCTCCTCCAGTTCCCACCATGGCAGCGGCGGGAGACTTCAGTGTTCCCAACAGTGCCAGTGCAACAGTGATGCCTGCCGCGCAGTGGGCCTTACACGTAAGCTACGAACAGATAGAGACCTTAATATATATAAAAAAAGAAACTCAGGGGTGGAAATGTAATGCGAAATTTTTCATATTTTCTGGAGTTACTTCGTGTAGTTTCTCATATTTGTTTGAATCGTTTCATTTTTTTATCACAGCTACAATGACCACCTTGACGGAGACCAGTGTCATTTCAAGGTTCTTCCGTATTTAATTTACTCTTTGTTTATTTTCACCTGTTATAATGTCTCTTAGCCACTGTCCCTCAGGGGACTTAATTCTAGTAAGTACATGTTTGGCAAACACGAGCCCCGAGCTGAGTCTGGCATTACTTCCACTTACTTGTGCGAGGTTCCTTCCTTTCTCTTTCCTGACCTTCCTTGGCTACCTCTAGTTCTTTCTATCCGGACGCTAGGGTACCTTTCATTTTCCTCTTTCCTTTTTTATTTTATTTTTATTTTTGTAATGATGTGTGCAATGTTTTGAGATGTGTAGATATTTGAGTTTTCAGTTGTAATTCAGGAGGGTTTTTAGTGGGTTGAGTCATTCGGCGAGTCCCACACGCGGGGAGAGTCCTTTTGGGTCTCCCTATTGCGTAACTGCATTTTCCCTATCTGTACAAGTTTTTAGGGCTCTACTTTCCTAGATGTCGACGTGCCGTAAAGCCCCACAAAAAAGAACCTTAGCGACTGGTTCTTTCTGTGTTCCCTTCCATCCCGCGGGGAAGCGGACGGTGATTCTACTATCCGCTTTGCCTTGCCCCCTTGTCATTTAGATTTCTTCAGTATGTCGCTCTCACATCTCATTCGTCTTTAATAATCTATTTTATCCTTTTTTTATGCATCTCTTTTTGTCCTAGGTGTGTGCGAAATCTCTGTATGCATTATACGTCTCTTTTGTTGTAACTTTCTTGGTTGTGTCCCTAACTTCAAAATCTTGTGTTTTCCGAAATTGTATGCATCTTGATGATTTCTTGTTTCAATCAGCAAGAGTCGTCCCGTGATAGCGTCGTGTCTCCCTCCTTTCTTCCCTTCTCCTCCAATAAAAGTTGAGTGTCGAGTAACTGCTGGCTCCAAAGGGTCTATGAGAATTTGTGCATAGTGAATAAAGTTATGAGAAATAACGTGCTCTAAAGTTGTGGACACAGATAACGGTTCTTTCTTAAATTAAGGCGTCTATGAACCAACTGATACCGAGATGAAATGAACTGACGGGCTAATACGAGTATATTTCCGACTGCCACCAAACGCACCCAAAACGTTTTGTGCTTCGTGCACCAAATCGTGAACATTCTAAAAGGGAAAAAATGTTTCTTTTAACTCTTATCATTGTCTACAATGGTTGTCACTTGATTTTGAGATGCTTACATTCAAGACCTGTAAAGTCCTGGTTATATCAAATTTGTGACAGTTTTTAGGGTTCCCACGCACTTGGCAGCCTGGCTTTGGCAGCCAATCCGATGTATGAAGACTCATTGGAGCCCGCGCACTAGGCGGCCAAGTTTTTCTGGCTGCGGCAGCCAATGGGCAGCGCGCAGCCAGAGTGAGACATGCGAATGTAGGGAAGCTAATGTGGCTTTCTGTAGCCTCCGCGCACTTACCGTAGCAGCCAGACGTATTTTGTGTTTGAAATTTCGCCGTGACTTTCGATACCGAGAAATCGAAAAGCGATTTGGGATAAGTCTTCAGAAGAATATGGCGATCGTGATGTGAAGAGAAGAAGATGGGAGGAACTCACAAACATAATGTGTGATGAGGGTATAAATTTAACAGAAGATGAAATGAGAGAATTCGGTAAGTATTTTTTAATTTCTCTTATACGTAGGTTAGGTTAGCTTAGATGTTTCCGTTAATGTAGTACAAAATTTTTTAAGGGAGTTAATATACAGCTACTTTAATATTTATTTTGAGAAAATTACTCTTGCCTACTTAAACACCTACGAGATGAGTTCACAGACTCACACAGGTACATTTTTTTTTACAATTTTACAAGTTTTTCAAAGATTCTACAAAAACAAGGAAACTAACATACTTATTTTTTCTATTTTGTTGTTTGTAATGTATCATATATAATGTTGGTACATATATAATTACTATCCCAATGCAACTCTGTTTTGCCATTCTAGCGGATTTTCATCCATAAAAGAACGGCAAATAAATCCCTACAAGATGCTGATGAGCGGCTCCCTCTACTTGGAGAACCTGGGGGAATTTCTAGTTCTGGAGGGACATACAATATGTCATTAACTCTATAGCCATCTCTTTCTCGCACGTAATTATGTAAAACACAGTTTGTTTTACAATGGCAATTGCAAATTCTCTTCGGATCTCCATTAGACGATGAAAAATTCTCCATTTATTTGCCAGAATGCCAAACGTGCATTCTATGTACCGTCTAGCCCGGGACAGTCGGTAGTTAAAGATTGTTGTCCGTTAAACTCCTTCCTACCTAAGGACGCATGAAATTTTCAGATAAACCAAATGCTTCGTCTCTCACAATGAGGTAGGGCATCGGCACTCCATTGTTTAATATGGGACTATTCTCCGGTTTTGCAATTTTTTATTGACAGGTTTTTAATGCAAAATAGATTGCTTATATATAGATGAGTCAGTACATTTTCCATATGCTCCAACATCTATATAAGTGAACTTATAATTCGCATCGCACACAGCGAGTAAAACTATCGAAAAATAATTTTTATAATTATAGTAAAGTTAACCTGAATCATTTGGTTTTATTACTCTTATCTGTTTACCGTCAATAGCACCAACGCAATTAGGATAATTAGCATTTTTACTAAAACCATTTGCTATATAAATCCATCTTTCTTCATTTAATTCAGGAAACGCTGTTTGTCTCATGTTCTCCCAAATCGCCGGGCAAACTCGATACATGATATCTCGGACAGTGGTATATCCAATCCAAAAATTATGATTCTATTCTGCCATAGAACATCCTGTAGCTAGATATCTGTGACGAAATATTCATTTTCAGGTAAATCTCTACAGCAAAAGTGGAAGAACATCAGGACTAGTTTCACCAGGGAATTAAAACGCAGAGCAAGTGCTAAAAGTGGATCAGCATTTTCCCGTACAAGCACTTACGTATATTTCGATCAAATACAGTATCTTAGGAATACTGTAATAAATGATAAATCTGAAGGAAACATGGATAAAACAGGCATTGCCGGAACTAACGATGAGAGCGAGAGCGTTCAAACTCTTCTCCCGTTTCCAAAAAAAGAAGACAACTGATAATGACAGTTTGGTTGAAGTACTGAGGGAAAGAATCTCAATAAGAGGAGAGCGTGAAAGGAACCAAGAATCTGATTCCAATAAGTTATTTCTTCTTTCTCTGCTAGAAGATTTTAAAAGCATACCAAAACATCTGATGCTTTCGACGAAAATTAAGCTCATTAACGTTATTAAAAGAGCACAAAAACAAATGGACCCTCACCACTCTGAATTGGGTCAGTTTCGCCGAATATGGACCAGGAACCTCGGGCATTGGACACTATCACCATGGATATTCAACTCATGGATTCCAGGCAAATTATGGACCAGTAGCCTCGAGCAGTGGGCAAAGTTGTCGTGGATATTCCACGTATGTTCCAGACAGGCAGGACACGGAATATAATAAGGTGTTGTCACCAACTGAAACAAATGTATCAGATATGACTCAGAACTCTGAAATACTTGACCTGTTTCCGTAACAAAAAATGCTAAAAATAAACATTGTATGTTTTTTATGTACTTACTTCAAAGTAATCACAAGTCTTTCTTATGGATTTATACAAGCTCGCATGCGACTGTGTGTTCCAATAATTGAATTTCTTATATTTTCCAAAAACTTATCAAACGATCGCACTAACATTCTTGTATAGTTAAAAAAAATGATCCGAGTAATTTCGAAGATCCTTAAAATAATTATTAAATAAACCCTTTGAATGCCGTTCCACAAGTAGAGGATGAATCCAATATCTTTTCCTTCCTTTGCGTTTCTTACGAGACAAGAGGTAAACAATTATAACATATTCCACGTCCATATCGCTCGACAGGCGAGTCACGACTTGCTGCTAATAACTGGTTGCTCAATATCTCGGCTGACGCTGCCAGGCTGCCTAGTGCGTGTGGGCCTTTAGCCTTAGAAGGGAAAGTGGAACAATGGAATGACAGGTGTTTTAACCCATGTTCTTGAACTAATTGCAACGAGAGCTAGTAGTTTCCGGTTTCGCCGCATACTGCGCCACGATCAGTGTGAGCCAGAGTGCGTCTAGAGAGAGTGTGGCCAATCTACTCGCACCACCGAAATTGACCATGTTTCAGTCAAAGTGTTGCGTGATTCAAATACACTAACGTAAGTAGAAAATGTTTTTTTCGCGTGATGCACCGCAAGGTAACGCGCCAGTCAAATGCTTCACTGGTTCTCCCGAGGAAACACGACGAGGGTNCACGACGGGGGCAGCGGCGGCGGAGGACGCGACTTCTTGTAAAACTAAAACCCTTGTAAAATCTAAACTATTCGTGCAAATTAAACGATTTAAAGACAATTTTCATCTTTCGTAAATGCACAAAACTTAGAATGCATATAACTGGATTAGGATTCATTTTATCTACTTATTACTCTCTTAAGTTGAAGCATTTTAACGCGTTAATTTTTTAAACCTTTTCTTCAAAGATATTTGTTAACGCTTGTATATAGATAAATG
This sequence comes from Laupala kohalensis, assembly GCA_002313205.1. Lineage (NCBI taxonomy): Eukaryota > Metazoa > Arthropoda > Insecta > Orthoptera > Trigonidiidae > Laupala > Laupala kohalensis. The sequence goes on along the minus strand of NNCF01127790.1, from coordinate 3,105 downwards.
CTTTCGCTGACTTTTTTGTAGAAATCTTTGAGGCGAACAATATTGCCATTCATTGTTGCCACCTATCCGTTGTTGTCCGTTCAGGCAGCGTATGCAATAAACTCTCTCCGAAAGTTGATTTTTGTCCCGACTTGATTGTCTATTATGGTTATTGCCTTTGACTTGCGATACCTAAGATACCAAAATAGATACGCAAATCTTGCCACGGAACATATCTATGAATTAATGAAATGAATCACGAAAATCGGATGAGCGGTTCTGGAGTTTTAGGAGGAGTTATAGGTTTGCTGGGCGACAGACATTAAAGTGACATGAATTGAATGGATTCAATTGCAGAGTGTCTTGGAATTTTAAATTCGCTCCGCATTGAAGGAAAAATTGCGCAGCCAATCAAAAACAAAACGCGCATCGGCCACACTCTCTCTTGACGCTCTCTGGTGCGAGCGACCTGCGGAGTGTGATAACAATACTAATGTGAACATTCAGTACGCAAAGGGACGTAGTAGTACAGCATCTCGTGAAGACATACATGAGCTCTGTGGTTGGTTTTGTCACCAGAGCTGGTACTCTGTACTTGTACCCCCCTCAATGTTTAGTTTTGACTTTGGATTTNTTTTGCTTGTTAGGAAGCTTCTCGTCGTTCATTGGGTGTCTTCGTGCCTCAGAACTCGTGGTTCGGCAATCTCATTCTGCCTGTGCTGCCTCGCTTCGACGACACCTCTTCGTCTACCTGAAGAGCAGGCAGGTACAATTCTACCAAGTTTCAGCAGAGGAGTTATCAAATACAATGAAACTTTATTCACATGTGGATACTGAAATCGCCGAGCGACTGAGATACTCGGCAACCGAGAGACTTTCCGCGTCTCGCCTGTTGATACTCAGTTTCACCGCTATCCGGAGAATAGGAGACCGCATGCTAATCTCCTTTTATCTCAGTTGAAAGCGATACCCACCTGCGACCCACTTTTGCAATGTTCAAGCTCGTCGCTGCGCTCGTTCCAAGAACTTACTACAGCCAGTCGGAGATTGAACTTTTCAAAATGAGAAAATACTTCACATTGATTTAAGAATATTTAAAATCTCACAAACATTTTCAAAATAGGATACCAAGCACAACTATTTCATGTTTTACAGTACAAGTTAAGTATACCGATGAAATGTAGTGGGGTGTTAAAACATTATGAAACATATTAGTTGTGTACCTCGCCGTCGATCGATGCAAACTAACAAGGGACTCCTCACGTTTCGGCTGTGCGAGTATGACGAGCAACTCGATTTCTTTATATGGACGTCGCGTTATCTGATTGGCTCCGCTCCATGACATCCATATTGGTCTCCTTGCCGTGAGTTACGTTACGAGTTAGGATGAGTTAAAGTTGTCTCACAACTTGATTCAACCAAAATTAATAACACAATTTTCCTAAACTTACTTTAACATTTGCACTAAATTCATTTTACTTTCTCGTGAGAAACCAACACGTAAACAAAAACCAGGGATGACCTTTGGTTACCTTTTGTGCCTCTTAGATGATGATGCGCGCTTAGAAGATCCTTCGAAGTGAAAGAATGTTCTCGATACACCTTGGAATTTTGTTCGATTTCTCGCCTCTTTAAATATAGAGGACGAGAGTTACCTGCAGCATACGCTGCAGTTTGAAGACCGCGGGAGCTAGTAGTTTCTAGATTACCCGCATACAGCTCTACCTGCAGCTTGGGCGCGGCGAGTAATGTCGGCGCCGTTCTACGTCAACGAGCACCAATACGAGGCGGAGTGCGGCTACGAGAGGGTGGGGGAATCGGCCGCTTCTAAGCTGCGCCGCGTGCTGCGGCAGACAGACCACAACCGAGGCGCTTCAGTAACGGACCACCCATCGGAACCAGATCTCGTTACGACTTACGTCACGACGGAACTTCGACTCGACGGTACAATGTTACTAAGGAGTGGCAGTTATTAACGACGTAACGTTACCTCGTCTCTTGGATTCTTGGTCGCCTGGCAACTGGAGTCTGGATTTTAGTATTCCAATGTGGTTAGGGCAAAATGCGTCGTTAAAAAACAGACTAGCAGACCGAATGAGGTGTTTCTAAAGATACTCACTAGCGTGTGCAACTGTCTCGCATGCTTTGATACAGTTCACATTATCCGTGTAAATGCATATAAGAGGGAACGGAAGCCAGCAAGGTAACACTATTTGTCTTGCACACTCTACTCTCTACCTGTCTCCAGAATAAAGTTATGAAAGTGTCAAAAGTGGAAGAAACCATTCCTGAATGTATACACGGCACGTGTCGAAGGTTTTTGCAAACGTTTTCAAGTCTAATCCTTAAAAATTAAAACTGAGTAGCGTAACGATTCGTATTGTAATTCTGGAACACACAAATTGAGGTAATTTATTCTTAATGATTTTGATTCGGATGATTACGTTCACCCTCAGTCTTCACACTACCCCTTCAAACTTCGAACGATGTGACGTATTCACTTAAAATAATGCATTTGTTAGACAGAGGAATGTTGGAATTAAACAAAATAAGTTGTTCTTTTTATTTCACAGCAATCCTATTTTCTAAATACTCTATAATTTTTGTAACAAAGAAGCCGTAAGTTACTAAGAAAAGAGTTCAAATGACTAGATAATAATTAATATGGGACATAATGGAGGGACTTGAGGATTTTGAACAAAGTCTCAGGACAGTCCCGTGTAAACAGAGATGGGTGATCCTCTCAATCATAATATTTTTGTGCAATCTACAGAAAAAAAAGTATTATTCATGATTCCTCTGCATTGAAGTTTGAAAATAATAGCTAGCACACATAAATGCAATCATTCTACGTATACCGAATCTCCTTCAAACCATTTCTTCTTTAATATTTTACTTCATTTGTTAAACCATTGTTTTTGTTACAGGTAAATCGTCCTCTTGAGGGCTCAGGTCTACATTGCTGTGATATGAAGATCTAACCTATTATGTTATTAAATTGGATGGAGAGAAGAATTCTCTGTGGAGAATTTCTCCACACATGGATGGAGAATTTTTCAATGTTCAATGAGTATTTTTTTAATTTATTTTTTAGAGTTTTTTTCTCAAAATATGGCTGTATTGTTG
>NNCF01127789.1:127221-137634 GCA_002313205.1 Laupala kohalensis | reverse complement strand
GAATCGGATTCCGCGCACAATCCCAAGAATCGATTCAATAATCTAATCAGTTCCTTCAATCTTGTTACTACGATAATCGACCCCACTTGCCTCTGATTCATCTCAAACATTGCTTTACGAGATAGTTGTCAACCAGAAACTCATCTATACTTCTCAAGTACACGCGGGGTACAGCGATCACTTTGCCCAAATATAAACTATTGAAGATAAATTAAAACCACGAAATATCCTCTACAATATTATTAAAGAGTTTAACGAAATTTCTTTTTTTTTAAACATCTTACATAGGAAATGTGGGGTGACGTGTATAAATGTGAAAGCACCAACGATAAATTCGATGTATTTTTTCAATCTTCTTGAAGTATTACAACTCTTGCTGTCCTATAAAACGCAAGTTAGTAGTAGTAAACAATTACAATCGATTACTCAAGGGATTATAATTTCTTCAAAAAATAAACGTCATTTATATTATCTTTCAAAACTCAATAACCAACCACCTGAATTTCATGATTATTTCCGTAAATATAAACCCATTCTTAGAAAAGTGGTCTATGAAGCTAAAGTAATGGAAAATGACAGACAGATAATAGAATCGAACAACCGGACTAAAACCATGTTGAATATTATAAAAAAATACACATTCCCTTTAGATTATCACAAAGAGAACATTTTCCTTCTAGACGATGGCAAAATCGTATCAAATCCAAAGGACATCCAAAATTTGTTTTATTCTTATTTCTCAAAAATCGGTAAAATGTCAAAATCAGTGACTCCAAACCAATGTCCACCAAATACACCCACACATGTACCGCATCCAATGTTCACTTCCGAAAATAACGCTAGTAAAGTTATGTCACCTATTCATTAAAAAATAAATTTTCAGCAGGACTAGATTATACACCTGAATTTATAGTAAAATCATCTTTTCGTGTTATATTAAATCATTTGGTATTTATTAGAATTTTATAGGAGATGTAATTGCCGAGTTATAAAAGAAATACATAGAACGTTCATTTGAATGTCGCGCCGAGTGGGGTGCATTCTGCGCGTGATACGAAGCGACGGAATATTTTTTGAGTGAAATACGAGAGGAACTAGAAATCATGAAAGCGCCTGGCTGAGCCAGTGAAGTGAATAATAAGGAAGCTCCAAGTGAAGCTACAACCTATTTTCGAAAGCATTAGTTTGGTTCGAACATTTCGACGCCGTTTTCGAGAGGAGAGCAGAGCAGACGGGACCACGTGGTGTGGTGTAGCACGCCGCCGATTCAAGGTCATCAACAGCACAGCTGGGGCAGCCTGTCGAATACGAGAGGTATTCTCGAACTGGTGAGATCGTGCCACGATTTACGAAGAATAATTCGCTGTTTTGTGAGCATTACGTCTCTGTGAGGCGAATATTGTTCCAGTGTGTTACGTGAGCTAGGGAACGTAATTTAAATTGTTGTAATTCGATGCTAAATGAGTATCTTTGAATAAAGAGAAAATTGCATTGGAATAGTTATTTTTTCCGAATTAACTGTAACTCATTTTGAAACATTCCGAGAAGAACGAAGATTAAAAATCAAGTAAATTGATGAACTTTTGATAGAACCTCAAGATAAAGAAATAATAAGAGCTCATTTCGTGCTTAGTTTTTGAACATAGTATTTTATTGTATTAAATTTCAGGGTATTAATTGATGTAATTGCACGATCCATTATCTGTGAGCTAGAAACCACGTGACGCAATTTGTATGAAAAAGGGTTTTTACATTTGTTCTTGTGATTTATGTGGGGATTACTTGAATTGTGTAATTATTATAAATGTTTGTACTAGTATCAGAATATTCGTTGTTAATTCACATCTGCAGTCCGAACCTTATTATTAATTATAATTATCATAACTTATACCTAATATTATTTTCCCTACGTGCATTTTGGGTACGTTAGATATTATTGGCGCCCGAACAGGGACTTCGATGTATATTGGTCACCTTGTAAAAGTTTTTCTGTATGCTTTAATTGAGAGTTTGGAGCATATTAGTTACTTTTTTGAGGATTTTTTGTGTATTTAAATTCAAGATTTGTGTTACAATTTTATCAATTTTGATAATTTGTGCATTTGTGCATATTGAGGTGGACCGACATTTCAAAGAGAGTGCTACGTTCTGATATTAGTGATGTTCTGATATTAGTGGCGATATTTTTTTTGCTATTATGTGAATTGTGTTTCTTTCTATGGGAAAAGGGTATACTGTGTAATTCCTTTTTAGGTATTTTGGGGGATATAAATTTGTGAGTATCAAGCGAATTCTTCGAAATCGTGTGTGTGATCCAACAGGCGAGATGGCCGATAGATTCAATGTTAGGAGGGATCTGGAAGGGGTTAGTGGAGAGAGCGACGATTCCGTGGTAGAGTTGGCGACAGAAACGGAGGCGGAAAACGTGGTCGCGACCGAGGAGACCGTAGTCGGGGAACAAGCGACAACGTCCGTATCAAATGCAGGCGATTCAGGGGACACGAGCACGAGACAGATGATGGAGATGATGGGGCGAATGATGGAGGAAATGCGTAAGAGTTCTCGCGAAGCTGGTGAAATGCGTAGTTCCTTAGAAAGGAGTTCTCGTGAAGCTAAGGAGAACAATGATAGGAATGTAAATGAAATGTGTAGTTTTTGTGAAAAAATGAACGAAAATTTGGATAAGAATTCGGAAGAGTTAAATGAAATGCGAACTAGTACCGAGGCATTGCGCAATGATATGAGTGCTAATTTTAACAGATTAGACAATAAAATGGAAGCTAATGCTCGGGAGTTAGAAGCACGTGTGCAGGAAAGTAGCCGCGAGCTAGAAACTAAGTTCACAAAAATTATGGTTGAATGGAAGGAGGAAAGCACTCTGAGTATTGAAACCCTGAAATGTGAGATGGGTAGGAATTTCGCGGAACTGGAAGGGAGAGTTTCGGAAACGTTAAACGAGAAGATCGAGGGGGTGGAAACTCAGATATCAAATTTAACGATAAAACAAGATAAGTGCACGGAGAATATTGTCGCCGTTGAAAAGAAGGTTTCGGAAGAGGCAATAGAACGGAAGGTGCAATCCGAAAAATTAGTGAAGGAAATAAAGGACGTCGAACATCGCGTCGAGGTGAAAGTAGAAGGGGTACGTGATGAAATCAACTCACGGATGGGTAGCGTGACGTCAGAGGTAGACGAAAAGTTCGCGCAAGTTAATGATAGATTGAACAATGTCGCGGAGGGCCGAGGGGTAAGCAGTGCGTCTAATTTAAACATTCCGTCGCATTTGCTATTCAGAGGAGAGGGTGGAGATCATCCTTGCTCGTTTATGAAGGCTGTGGAACAGTACTTTTCCCTATGCAATTTTTCAGAGGCGTTTAAAGCGAAGTTAATGACACAGATGATGGCGGGTAATGCTAAAATCTGGTTAAGTACTTTAGATAATTATCCTGAAACCTTCGATGAATTTAAAAGACAGTTCTTCGCGCGATATTGGAGTAATTCGGACCAACTGAATTTTAAAATGTCGTTAATGAATGGATCCTATGCTGTATCAATGGGAAGCATGCGGAATTATTGTGCGAAGAAAATTGCTATGCTGAAAATGTGTACTCCTCCCGTAGACGACACAGAGATTATTGCGATGTTAACGAGGCACTTCAATCCCACAATTCAAAATTTGCTTAAGAGTGCGGGAATTACGTGCAGTGAAAGATTTCAGAGCCTGTTAGGGGAATACGACGCGACATATTCGAGCATGCCGAGAGTACCGAGACCAGCAGCCCAGGTAAATTCAATCAATTTTAGGGTGAGAAATAATTACCGGGGGTCATCAAGTAACCATTGGCGGGGACCTATCAGAAACTCGCGAAATTCGCCACCCACTGATCGGAAACCATATTTAAGGGAAGAATCGGAGGATGTTGAAAGAGCATTACGCAATATTAGGGATCGCGAGCAGCAGGAGGCGACGGCGATCGCACAGGAACCAGCGACTAGCACCACGGAGCCGGGAAACGGACCGAGTTCGTCGCGAGAAGGGATGGCGGGGCGGACGACGGCACAGTAACTAGGAGCGTCCGGATTGAAACCATCACCTATTTAGACAATGAAACGGCTTTATGGAAACGAACTCGAGATGAATTTGCTAGACAGTGTCCGTCAATTTTTGTGAATTTTAAGGGTGATAAGATTAAGGCATTACTCGATACTGGATCAGAAATTTCCGCCATCTCGGAAAGTCTCTTTAACAAATGGAATGATATGGAAAGGCTGCCAATGCTCCCAATAAATCGAGCGTATATCATCGGGGCGAATAAGAAAAGATCGGGACCCATTACCAAGCAGGTGATGATAAACGTGGGAATTGAAGGAGCGGAGTATGAGGTTATTGCGATGGTTGTGAAGAATTTATTACACGATTTAATTTTGGGCCATGATTTCATGTGCGAGTTCGTTAAAATAATAAATTATTAAGACCGTATAATAGAATTAAAGACAAAAGTTCGTTTTGTAGAAGAACATGATTGGGACACAGAGGAGATGGATAAAATGATAGGAATGAATTGTTTAAACAATGTAAATCTGGAAGATCAAATAAAGGAAAAGAGAAGGGGAAATCCGTTATTGAAGGAAATTCAAAGAAAACAACTGTCAGAAGTACTGTTACGTCATCGGGGAGTTTTTGAAGGGGGACGGAACCAATTTATGGGTATTATTTCAGAATCCAATTAAAAGATTATACGCCGTTTAAGCAGAGGAATTATCCTATCCCAGAAGCGTATAGGAAGGAAGTTTCTAAATTAATTTTAGATATGGAAGAAAAGGGTATAATTAAAAGAATGAGCACCCCATACTGCAGTCCCTTGGTTGTTGTAAAAAAGAAAACTGGAAAGCTACGCCTGTGCCTAGATGCCCGTAAGTTAAATGAGGTTACGATACCTTACAGCGAACAGCCTCCTAGAATCGAGGAGATTCTCGAAAGATTTGGCGACGTGGAGTGGTTTACGAACACGGATCTAGCTGCGGCGTATTGGCAAATGGCAATTCATCCTGAGGACAGAAAATTCACTGGGTTTTTATTTGAAGGGGTATCATATGTGTTTCAGAGGGTTCCATTTGGGTTGAAAAATTCGGGTAGCGGGTTGATTCATTGTTTAAATTCTAAATTAAAGGGGGAATTAAGGGAGGATGCAGTTATGTTTTTAGATGATGTTGTTTTATTTTCACGATCATAAATTAGATAAATTTTTTCAAGCTTTGAGACGTAACAACATCTACTTGAATTTATATAAATCTGGTTTCGCTGTGAAAGAAATTGAATTTTTGGGATATAGAGTTTCACGAGAGGGGGTCAAAATTAAGAATGTGACAATTCAAGAAATTGACAAGATTAGGGCTCCACGCAATAAGAAAGAGTTAAAATAGTTTTTGGGGCTATGTAATTATTATGCTAGGTTCTGTCCAAAGTATGCCATAGTCTGGGCTCCCTTGTTAAGATTGCTACGGAACGACCAAAAATGGGATTGGAAGGAAACTGAGGAGCAAGTGTTTAATAACATTAAGGCAATGTTCCACCAGACGCATTGTATCGCACATCCAAATTATAGTGAAAAGATATCCTTACAGGTGGATAGTAATGACCTGGCCATTGCGGGAATATTAACTCAGACGCTTGAGGGTCAAGAACGAGTGATAGCGATAGCAAGTAGAGCGTTGAAGGGGCCGGAGTTGCGTTACAGAACGACGGAGAAAGAAGCCAATGCCATAGTGTGGGGATTGTTTAAATTACAACGATATCTTTTGGGAAGGGAATTCATCATTAGGACGGACCACAAGGCCTTAACATTCTTAGCTAAATGTCACATAAATAATGACAGGGTACTTCGGTGGGTTATGTGGTTACAAAAATTTAACTTCGTATTAGAGTTTTGTCCTGGAAAAGTAAATTTTTTGCCCGATTACGTTAGCAGATACATCATCGACGGGGAAGTCAACAGGAATCAAGATCTTAAAATGGCAGCGATTCAATTGGGAATTACAGAACAACCTAATTTAAATTGGGACAACATTGTAAGATTACAAGGCGAAGACCAACGTATAGGACCAATAAGATCCTTTTTGACTGGGGAAATGGGCGAGGATGACGGTAGATATAGCGAAATAAATAGGAATCGCGCGAAGTATAAGTTATATGAGAGCGTCGTATTGTTCAGGGTAAAAGTAGACCCGGAGGCATTTCGCATATGGATACCAACGTGTATAGTTGATGACATTGTATGGTACGTCCATACAAAGCTCGCCCATTACGGTTCAAAGAAAATCATATATGTGTTAATGGAGGTATGTTATTGGCGCAATATGAGGAGAGTCATTCGCAAAATTCTAGCCAACTGTTTAATTTGCATGAAAACGAAATTTCCAAACCGTAAATACAAGGGTGAATACCGTGAAATTATTCCCGAAGGAAAAAATGATTTACTATCGATCGATTTGTATGGCCCGTTGCCAAAGACAAAAGGGGGCTTCAAATACGTCGTGGTCATGATAGATGTTCTTAGTAAATTGGTTAAGACGGCAGCCGTGAAAAAATCCAACGCACGGGAATGTTTAAAAGTAGTATTTGAATTTTTTCAATTTGCAGGGGGGTATAGGAGGATTTTATCTGACCATGGGACGCAATTCACTGGGGAGCACTGGCGACAATCGCTGTTATCAGAGGGAATAACACCAATTTATTCCTCCATAAGGCACCCTCAAAGCAATCCAGCAGAACGGATCATGCGAGAAATTGGGCGGCTATTTCGAGTATATTGTGGGAAGAAACATGAGACGTGGAATGAGCTCATTCCAATGTTGAACTATTGGTTAAACCATGTACCCCACGAGAGTTTGAAGGTTAGCGCGTATGAAGCTCATTTTCGGAGGAAGCCACCTCATGTGTTGGAAAGTCTGGACAGGCGCGAAGCAATCGGCGACCCTATCATCATAAATGACGAAGCGATCAGACAGAATTTGGTAATGGCGGGAAATAAGAGAAAGGAATTTGCAAAAGTAAAGGGATACAGGTTCATTCAGGGGCAGAAGGTGTTGTTGCGAGTACCCCACGTATCGGACCCAAAGAATAAATTAATTTATAACTTTTTTCCGTTGTATGAAGGGCCCTACATTGTGTCTAGAATAACCACCGAGAACGTAGCAGAGTTAAGGGAGGAAACAGGAAGGATTGTGGGGACGTTTAATTTTTATAACCTGCGCCCTTTGAAGGATCAATCAACTATGGACTTTGAATAAATTAAGCAGGAAGGCCCAAATGCTGGTGGGCCTACTTTTGGGTGCGTTGGAGGGGGCACTCAAACATGTCCAGAGAGGACATGGAATAGGAGGCGAGTATGGTGAGAAGGATTTCTTGAGAAGGGATTATTTGATGCGAGGGATATTTTAGAAAGTGTTTGTTAGGATATTTTTGTGAGGTCTTTTGGGATATAGAAGTGTTTTTGAAGATGTAAAAGCAGGAACGCCTAGATGCTGGTGAGGCGTACTTTTGGGTGCGATGGAGGGGACGCCCAAACATGTTCTGAATGGACATGGCGTGGAAGGGTAGGATGGCGTAGGAGACTTAGTAGATACGGGTGTTTTTGATGTTGGTAGAGAGTTTTTCTAGTGGCATATGTTAGTGGATGGAGTAGAAGTTGGTGTAGCCGATAGGAATAGTTTGTGAGATATTTGTGAATTATTTTTTTGTTAGGATATGAAGTGTGGATTTTGGATAGTTTTTGAAAGGAGATATTTAGTGTGTTGGTAGGGAGTTTTGGTGACATGTTAAAAGCAGGAACGCCTAGATGCTGGTGAGGCGTACTTTTGGGTGCGATGGAGGGGGCACTCAAACATGTCCAGAGAGGACATGGCGTAGATAGGGAGTTGTAGAGAATATTTTGGATGGAGAATGTTTTTTTTGTGAAGGATGAAGTATGGTGAGGAAGAGTACGTGATGTTTTGTTAGTGGATATTAGTGATGTGTTAGTAAAGGAGTTTTTGTAAGGACATGAGTATTGTTTGGAGGATTGAATAGGACGTTGTATGGAAGAGTTGTTTGATGAAGAGTAGATGTAGATGAGGAGATATTATATGATATTTGAGGAGTTTTGTAGGAGATAGTTTGTTTGAGATTTAGTGAGGAGTGAGATAGGAGATGTAGTTGAGGGAGTATTCTTTGTGAATAGGATTTTGTATGGAGATGGAGTGTAAATGAGATAGTGATATATTCTGTGCGAGTCTTAAAGAGACGTTTATGAGAGGTGTTTTGAGATATGTGTTGGGAGATGAGGGGATATTATTGAGTTGAGATATTGTGTGACATGCAAACATGTTCTTGGGACATGGAATGTTAGGGCGTGTTAGGATGATGGGATTATTTTGGCGAGATATATAGGATGTTTTCGTAGAGTAGTATGTGGTTTTCTTAGGAAGATGTTTTTTGTCACATGGCGTAGAAGGAGTAGATGTGGATTTCCTTATTGGATATGTCAAGGAGAGTGGTTTTGATAGGAGTTGTAGGAGTTTGATTGATGGGGAGTATTTTGCGATATGTGTGTTCTTGTCGAGTGGTCTTAGAGAGATGTTTTGGGACGATTTGTTATATGATTTGTGAGATAAATATTCGTGTGAGAATATTATTGAGATGAGTTATTTCCAAACATGTTCTGAGAGGGACATGGCGGAGATGACGAGAAAGAGTATTTATGGCGTAGAAGGATGTCATTGAGAAGAGTAGGATTTTTGAAATAGTTTCTTGATGAGGATTATTTTGAGATAGTGTTTATGATATATTTTTGTGTAAGGATGGTGGAGGTAACAAGGAGTGGATTTTCCTTGAGGAATATTTTGGAGATTTTGTTTGAAAGATATTTTTTGATTATGAGATATTTAAAGATTTTGTTTGGATAGGTAGGAAGTGTTTAGTTTGAGGTATGATTATGTAGGCATGTTCGAGTGGGGCATGGCACATATAATTTCTGGGGAAGTGTTAATGACGAGGTGAATTTTGAGATATGTTTTGAGATGTGTAGGAGATGTGTAGGACACAGTTTGTGATCTGGGATGTAAAAAGAATGAAGGGCATATTTTGGTTAGGTTTTGTGTATGATCCGGAGACATGGACATATTGTAGTAATTTTATTCTTTTATTTTTGAAACAATTCTGAGGAGACAATAAACCGTTTAATAATAACAATTTATGTAGGAAGATTTCGTTGTAGAAAAAATTATTCTATTTTGAAGGGTGTAAACAAAATTTAAAATTTTTTCTAATTATCTAACGATCCAGATTCGTTAGTGAATCATTTGGTATTTATTAGAATTTTATAGGAGATGTAATGGCCGAGTTATAAAACAAATACATATAACGTTCATTTGAATGTCGCGCCGAGTGGGGTGCATTCTGCGCGTGATACGAAGCGACAGAATATTTTTTGAGTGAAATACGAGAGGAACTAGATATCATGAAAGCGCCTGGCTGAGCTAGTGAAGTGAATAATAAGGAAGCGATCAGATTGGCGAAATAAACGAGGCATAAGAAAGGAGTGGGGGCTAGTGTGCAGGTGGAAAGCCGGAAACAAGATTCATTCTCATTTGTTCGTGGTAGATTGGAAGAGACGGTTCGCTTTACGTAATTGTAAACGTGTGGGTTTTAGAAGCACGGAGAATATCAGCGTGAGGAGTGGAATTTAATCACACGTGGCATTTAATAGTTAAAAGGGAAGTTGAACCGGTTAAGCATTTCTTAATCAAAGTTGATTGGCAGAGTTGTATAATTGCCGTGAGAACGAATATCGAATTTCGGCGAATATCATTTTCATGATATTTTTTTTATAGTACTCGAGAATAGAGGAAGGACGGCCGAAGTTATACGAACGTAAAGAATCATAGTATCGTTTGGAAAAGCTCCAAGTGAAGCTACAACCTATTTTCGAAAGCATTAGTTTGGTTCGAACATTTCGACGCCGTTTTCGAGGGGAGAGCAGAGACAGACGGGACCACGTGGTGTGGTGTAGTACGCCGCCGATTCAAGGTCATCAACAGCACAGCTGGGGCAGCCTGTCGAATACGAGAGGTATTCTCGAACTGGTGAGATCGTGCCACGANGCTGTTTTGTGAGTATTACGTCTCTGTGAGGCGAACATTGTTCCAGTGTGTTTCGAGAGCTAGGGAACGTAATTTAAATTGTTGTAATTCGATGCTAAATGAGTATCTTTGAATAAAGAGAAAATTGCATTGGAATAGTTATTTTTTCCGAATTAACTGTAACTCATTTTGAAACATTCCGAGAAGAACGAAGATTAAAAATCAAGTAAATTGATGAACTTTTGATAGTACCTCAAGATAAAGAAATAATAAGAGCCCATTTCGTGCTTAGTT
>NNCF01127789.1:61293-118189 GCA_002313205.1 Laupala kohalensis | reverse complement strand
GACCTGTCCTGAATTTCAGTGAGATGTCTTCTGGGTTTATTTCGTTCTGTGTTAGCACGAAATTAAGTAGTTCCTCTTCCTTTAATGCTGTAGCTACATCATAGATAATCATTCGAGGCCTGAATTTATTTAAAATTTTCACTTCGTATTGTGTTTTCAGTTGTGGATTCGTTGAGATTTTCTCTGCATCTGCATCAGTTGCTTCTTGAATAACTACATTATCTTTAGATGTTTTAATGCTTCGAATTTTTAGTTTATCCTTAACGGGATTAATCAAGCTGAGGAGAGATATTTTTGCCTCATCTCCTTTCTTTCCTGTTTTAGATGAGATTATCATAGTTCTCAAAGGCGGAGCTGGGGTAGGGTTTGGAGGATGTGTGGGTTTGGGAACGAATGAAGCATAAGTAGGTTTGACTTGCTCGACTGTTTCTTCTATAATTTGCCTCATAGATTTGGGAGAAATGTCTGTAGTTTATTTTGAATTTATTAATTCTTTCATATTTTGTTCCGTTGTTAAAAGTTTCTTTGTTGTATTTCTTAGCTGAGTTCGAAGAGCAGCATTTTGAAGGCATGCCTCAATACATTTAGAGAGCATATTGTCAAAATGCTGCTTGAGGATATCCTTGTTTGCAATTGTCACTTTGGCTTTTTCTAAAGAACGTTCAAAATTGGCTTTTTCTTCTGTGACATCAAATACTAATAGCACATCAGTATCATTCGTTTTGACAGTTTCTTTTATAGACTTGTCCACATCATCCTCCATTGTGCGGTCCGCCATTGCTATTTCCTGCTTGGTATCTTGGGAGGAGGAGTTTTGCAGGTAGAGGGAGGGGCTTGTGATGTGATTGGGTGTGGCGGCTTTGGTTGCAATGCGGGTGGTATCTGCGGGAGGAACAGTGCTACGTGGAGGTTCAAGAAAGGTAATGAATTCCCGTATGAAAAAAATATATTATTTGAGCAGTGGTTCTGGTGTAGATTTAAAAATACGATGTTATTGGGAGAGAGAAGTTGCTAATTTTTAAATTCTAATCGTTTTCGGTATATTTTGTTCAATTGATTTGCGGGTGCCGATGGAGGTGACACATACCGAGGTTATTGCTCCTTGTTCACGGAATACGACATAGGTTTAGGGAACTAGTGAGAATAGTTATTTTATTGGTGGTGAGGGACAATGCAAAGGTTTTGTTAACAAGTCGGGAGATTATAACAGTAAGTAAACAATTGTATTTTTGGAAGAGGGGGGAAACAACTTTTCTATGACTGGAAAGCTCCAACTCAGAAAATAAATTGACGATATTTAGGTCGTTATATGACCCATCTCAAATTTAGATATATTATTGAAAACCTCTTTTTAGTATCATTCATGCAGCTCAGATAAATAAGTCATTGTACTTCCCTTTTCGAAGATCAGGCTCGCGGGCAGGCCAATGACCCGTACTAGCTGACGTGCCAGCTGACGCGTAGCACCACTCCAGATATATTTAGAGTTTTAAGCCATAGATTTCAGGAACTATATACTCACTTCACTTGTATGACACTTTTGACACAAAATCTTATTAATAACTTTTCACTTGTGTACATTGAGTTTATACCACTAGGATTTTAAAAAACTGGGAGCTGCTCCGCAACACGTATGCATCACTTCGCAAAACCTTGTTTTTTTTGTTTTTTTCTGTTTAATTCAAAATGAAATTTTTACTGAGACGTACACTTCTTAGAGCGTGCTGAGTATTCTGAGCGCGGTTGTAGGAAGCGACCGGGGCACGCCCTCTACGCGGAATAGGCGGATACACACGGAGCGATTTATCGGACGATCAGAGGAATTTATCGCTCGGCTTGTGGAATCGTAGAGATAAATCGTACCGTGTGTGTTAGTCAAGCCGATTCGAGCGATTTCAACGATTTATCGGCAGAAAAATTGGTCGTCTGACACACACACAGCAATTTATCTTTATACTTTGATAGAGCGATAAATTGCTGAAGCCGCGTAGCGTCGGCGATTCCTGGCGGGAAATATAAGAAATATTAAGGGGAATTGATTCGCATTGCGTCAGTGTGCATTATTTATAAATTTAAAGCGACACAAGTAAGAAGACCATTTTCTTCACAAAATGTTAATTGAATAAATAAATTTTAATATTTCTTTCAAACTTTCTTCATTAAATTGACATTTTGTGAAAAACGTGGTCTGCTTAGTTAGGTCGATTTAAATTTATGAAGTGAAAAAATGAAGAAAGTAATACGAATGAAGCAACTTAATTTATTGCCCCCACGTGGTCATACGTAGAATACAATTGCTTTTTTGATAATAATGTTTATATATTTAATGATGGTGTGTGTTGTTTAAAAATGGAAACGTTTAAAACTGGTCTTTTCGCTTATTTCTTTACAATAAAAACAAACATATTTTGCTAGTGTAAAACGCTAACGATATCTTTAATATTACAGTAAAAATAAAAAGTTGTCCCGTTCAAAAATATTAGAAATTGAAAAATCAAACTGTGTCTAATAGCTATGTTGTTTACCTGGGGTAAAAAAACGGCAATTTAAAATTTAAGTTTTCTACAATATTCTATGTTATTCGGACTTCCGGAGTCAAATGAAAAAGTAACAGACTGAGAACTTATACGGTCTTTATCATTAGCTCTTGAAGACAGATCGTGATGTTCCCGAAGGGTAATTCTTGGAAGCAGTTCGTGCCGGATTTGGAAACTAGTCCTAAAGTAAATGCTGACCTTCTAATCCTTGAAATCTCAAAATAATTACATAAGTTTAATAATAAAGAGTCATCCCTTGGGTTTTTTCATTTATTTTCATAATATTTGTTATTTAGAGAATTATTGCACTGAAATTGCGAATACTACATGGGAATGTGTTTCTAGGAAATTTTGCCGAGTAGGGTCGCATTTCCAGGAAATGCTACCGTATACAGAAGCTTGAAACTAAAGAAGTTCCTTTTCCCTTTCATTTGTGTTCTGCTCTTGTTGGTTGCTGTATTATGTTCGATTTCACCATTATTTGTATTTTCAACTAGGAGCGTGTATTAGCATTTTGCTGTATCATTTTTGTGTTATTTCTTGCCATTTTACTTTTATTCTTTTGATTATCGGCTTTTCTGTCTTTCTTTCAACTTGGCTATTTTATTAGTATTTTATGTCGTTTTTTCTTTTTATTCTTTCATTTTTCTGGCCTTTGATACTATTTTTTTTATCATTTTCATTGTTTTTTACTCTTTTATTTAATTAGAAATGTCTTCCAGAGAATACATTATAGGCTTGATAGAAATCTACCAAAATCACGAGTGTCTATGGAAAACAACTCGTACACAATACACAAATAAAAATGTTAAAGAGTAAGCTCTGAAAGAACTCGTAGAGTTCAGTAAACAATATTTTAGGGATGCTGACAAAAGTTTTGTTTAACAAAAGATTCAGAATTTAAGAACAGCGTTCCGGAAGGAATTCCGCAAAGTTCAGACATCAAAACGTAATGGGGTGGAATTGGGGATATTTACCATCGAAAATTGTGGTATTTTGAATTGTTGCATTTCACGATGAATGATGCACTACCAAGCAGCAGCATCGAAAGTAAAAGATCCTTGGAAGACTCCTGCTTAGAGACAACTACACAAACCCAACCAGGCTGTAGTTTCCAGCCAGAAATCCCACTCTACGACAGGGAGTGCATTTCACTCTCGCTTGAAGCGCTTCTACAGGATGAGGAAGTGATAAAAGAGGAGGCAACCCAGTCACAAGGAGTAAGTGTGACCATTCCAGAGACACAACCAGAAGCAACTTATTAACGGTCAACATTTTCAACGGTATATATCTAGAAGAAATTTAAAAAAAATCCTCGATTCCATTTTTTTATCTTGAGAAAACATATTCCGTAAATTATTTTCTACAGTAATATCAAGCTTTCCCTTGCTCTGCCATTTTATCCTGCCATGACACTTACCAATAGAATTTTAAAAATTGCAATAATTGTCTCTACTTAATTTAGCATCTGTCCACTGATTTTTTTTCTTTTAGTGTTCTTCAGAGGAGTTCTCCTTCTTCCAATCACCTCTCTCCGTTGCCCATGTTTTCTCAATAAGCCTATCGATAGTACAATCATTTACATACGAAGTATTTTTTCTTAACAAAAAATTGTGCAAAACACATGTGGATGCAATAATATAATTAATTGTTTGCAATATTCGAAATCTGCTCGACAACAAACCAAATGCATTTTCCACAACATTCCTTGCACGAGAGAGAGGATAATTAAAATCCTCTTTGCACGTATGGCTTCAGAAAATTCTTATCCAAAGCAAATGCCTCATCAGCCACAAACACACAATCCAAATTTAAATCGTTCTCTTCCTTTTTAGGTAAAGAAAGTTTATCATATTTCATGTCTTGGTAAAATTTGGTCCACCCAAAAACACCAGCATCTGAAAAACGTCCCTGTTTTCCCACATCAATCCAGATAAATTTATACTGAGCATTGACTAATGCCATTAGTACCACACTATAAATCCTTTGTAATTATAGTACACGGCACCAGAATTAGGTGGTCGCACTATCTTTGTGCTTGCCATCGAGTGCACTACCGCAGTTAATAAATTCCCAGCGTTGAGTGAACTCTCGAGATATTTCCTTACAATCTTCTTCAGTTGAGGGCCACTAAAAACAAAATAGTGAAGTTATAAATTCAGCAAATTAGAAAATAAACAAGAAGTTTATAATATAATAGTATTTTTCGGTTGACAATAACTTTCTTTCTATTTTAAGTAAAAACCGAATACACCACCATTACCCAATTATAATTATAAGAAGTTTTTAAGTTATTAACTAAAGCAATTTTGGATCATAAATTAATGTGAGTAAATAATTAACGACATTTTTAGCAGACAATAATTTAATTTTTTAAATTAAGTGGTAAAACAACATCACTAAGTAAAAAACAAGAACACTTTGAAAAATCTTAAAAAACTCACGACGTTTCGGTACCCATTGGTACCATTATCAAGTGAAATGGATCATAAAGTAATGTTAAGGAATTAATTCTGTTCATTTGTGATATCTCTGCATATATAATTAATATACTATAATATTATTTAATATTTCTAGGCGACCCTTGGCGTAGTGCCTAGCATACTCGCCTTCTCCCTCTGGTGACGCTGGTTCAAACACCGATCCAAGTGGTGGACGAAGCGGTGCTCGCGGCAGGTTTTCACGTGCCACTCCCGTTTCCCCTGCCATTCATTCTACCACAACATTCACTCATCGTGATTCATATATCACCCGCTTCGGAGAGGTGCGACAGGAAGGGCATCCGGCACCCTCGTAATTCCCCAGCCACAGTAAAGTGAGATACTATCCTCCATCTCCGACCCCTGCCAGAAGAGGGAAAAGGAGTAAGGAAATACATACATTATTTATTATTTGTACTTCAAGAATTATAGTAAAAAAGTATACTTATTAAATATTATAACTAGAATCTAATATATTTGGCAATATATTTTCTTTCCTTTTCTTTTCACCTACGAAACACTTCACGGAACAAGGGCAGAGGAGAATAAAAGGAGACGAATCTTAAGAAAGTTGCTCAAGAGCATTAAAACAATTCAAGCCATTGCTTGATGAATTTGATGGGATGTTGATAAGTTGGGCTGCCAAACTGAGAAAATTGGACGAAGTACAAAAAGCATATGCGGAATCGTTAACAGGGGAAGTATTTTAAAAAGGGTACATTCATGAACTGGGCGAGAACACTTGTACAGTAGTAGAAAGTAAGAGACAAAATATTATCAACATTATTATTAATAATAGAGTACATGAGGAGTCCCATGATAGTAATATGACAAACTACTTCTCCCAATTTAATTCCAATATTGAAATTAATGACAAATAAATGTATTATGAAAATAGCAGTATTTAATTTTTCTTTACTTTGGTACTCCTTATCTACTATTTATCTTGCTTCTATAGTGAAAAGGAATTAATTTCTTTTAATAAAATGAATGTCAGTTTGAAGTAACCCATTAAATAAATTTAGATCCAGTATAATTAAGGATGTGAATCAATTCACTCTTTTATTCCTTGAAAAGGAATTTAATGATTTTAGTAAAAAATACTTATTATCAATTTTAAATAATCCATTACAATATTTTTATCTAGGCTAGTTTTAAGGAAAATGTAAACTAATTAACTTATTTCCTTGTTAATTTAATAGTTCAATTGTTACAGTACTTTAAAAAATAATTATTGATTACTCACCTTCATGTATTTCTCTGCCAATACTTCAAATAACACCTTGCAGGTTTCTGGGATGAGCAAACTTAGTGTTTATTCGGCAATTCCTAC
The DNA here is from genome assembly GCA_002313205.1 of Laupala kohalensis. Taxonomy (NCBI): domain Eukaryota; kingdom Metazoa; phylum Arthropoda; class Insecta; order Orthoptera; family Trigonidiidae; genus Laupala; species Laupala kohalensis. The sequence continues at coordinate 111,839 of NNCF01127789.1, read as the reverse complement.
TGAAAATCTCCGGCAACTATAAAACCGATCACTTGCCAAGTATCTCAAAGTGGCGATAAGCCTTTATTCCGGAGGAATAGCTTTCCTCTTCACTGTCTTTTTTTGTGAATCTGCTTCTCACTAAACTCAACAAATAATCAAATGTGGCACTGTCTATACGTAAATAAATTTTGAAGTCATAGGGGTAATTATCCCTCAAATGACGGACAAGGTTCATGTGATTAAATTCCGTGCGCAATAGCCACTGTATTTTTTCTTCTCCTAGTTCTACTTCTTGTTTAAAATTGGGTATCCCATTAATACGATAGTCAAAATACTATTTAATTGGGAGTACTGATCCATTGTTTTGGGTTCTAGCACAAATTATCAATCTCTACCACACAGATTACTTCTTCCTTTCACATTACATCTACCACCGTCAAGAAAATCACTCACAAAAGGAGTCGCAGAAGTTTTACCCAAGCAATATATTCGTCAGATTTTACGAAATTCCGAAAAATCATCGCTCACGGATAAATCGCACGAATCCAAGCGATCGATCTATCGAAGCAACATGCAGATAAATTGCTCCGTGTGTATCCGCCTAATAGAAGGCACGCCGCAGGGACCAGCGGGTACTTTCTCTCCAACACCGACATCACCCCTCGCTTGATGGTACAAATAGGAGAGGAGCAGTCAGCTACGGCAGTCAGCGAAGAGGGACGAACTGCGGAGACTAAGCTACACTTTGGATTCCTTGAAGTTCGATGTGGTAAAATTTCCAGCTTGACTCCCTGATCTCAATACCTTTTATTCCGATCCGATAGACCGCCTTGTTTAGAAGATATAAAGAAAAATCCAAAATCGTACGTTTCCCTTGCACGTGTTTAATTCGTTGCATTTATGTTTTCTTGTTCCTAAATGCACCAGATTCACGTAGGAGGTCTTGGCTAAGCCTCTTCACCTCCCCACAAATTTAGCACATTCCCTTGAGTACTTTTATAAGCAAATTATAAACAAATATCTTTCGAAATCGTATACTCGCAATGAAAAAATTCAATGTTTTCCCGACGAATCCCCAGACACTATTAGGAATTTTCAATTTTTCACTACAGACTCTCACTAACATACTTGACCATCTGTGCTATGTTCCCACTTATTTTCGTTCCTCTTAACAATACCTATGTTGACTCGCCGTACTCCATACATACGTAATTTAAAAATGTATATATGTTCCACAATTTTCATTCCAGCGTCCCAAAAATGAATCACGGTTGTACTGTAAGCATAATAATAACTATACGTGATCAAAGATAACTTAACTCGTAATATTAAACATTTTAAAACTCGTAACTATGTTGTACAACGTAAACAAAGATGATAAATATTAAATATACCACCCCCAGTGGGGTGATTTCACCAAGTTTAGTTGGAACAGTGATTGATAAGTCCTCTTTTAGAAGGGATAAAGCACAATACCCAAAATAATTATCAAAACCCTTTTCCATCAACTTTCATGTGAGCTCCGTATCAGCACGTCTATTCTCATCCTTAGCAATGTAAACAAAATCCAGTATGGTGAGTCGAGCTGTACCACCATCTGTGCGGTCGTCTCTATTCCAGCTCGTAAGTGTTGTATTTAGGAACAAGAAAACATAAATGCAACGAATTAAACACGTGCAAGGGAAACGTACGATTTTGGATTTTTCTTTATATCTTCTAAACAAGGCGGTCTATCGGATCGGAATAAAAGGTATTGAGATCAGGGAGTCAAGCTGGAAATTTTACCACATCGAACTTCAAGGAATAATATTAATGGAATACAAGTTACAGACGATTTAATGATGCTTACGCGAGTGGATCTTGCAGGAGAGGGATCGCCAGCCTTATGTTGTAGTTCTAATGATTTGTCCCGCAAAGATGAAGGAGCGACGTGTGAAAGGAAAAAAGGAAGTGGATATTGCGTCCATAAATGATTTAGAAAAGACAGGGTGGAATATAGAGATGTTGCAGAAGCAAGTTGATAGATTGCAGGAAGTGTTTAAAGGAGAGAAATTTAGACGTATGAACAGTATTATTCAAGGAATAATTTCTGACGGTGTGACTACACTTTGGCAGACAGTTGTCCGCTTTTATGCTATTAATGATGAGTTACGACATGAGCAGCACTTAACTGAAATAGTAAGAGAGCTAGGAAATGAGGTAAAAGGAAGTATTCAGGGAGGCAGAGGAATTGATGTGTTGCTAATTAAGTGAATGGTAGAGGAGATGATCAAGGGTTGTAGGGAGACATTACTAGTGGAAGTTAGAAAACAAGTTGGACAAAATATGACAGAGATTGTGGATGTGATAGATGAAAGGATGAATGAGATAAATAGAAGATTTGCAGAGCAGGAGAGAAGACAGGAAGATATGCGTGTCTGGATGATGGAAATGGAAAAAAAAGGGAAGAGAGATTTCTAAAAAAATAAAGGAAAGAGGAACAATGTGTCAGGAACGGAAATAAAGAAGACCTAGAACAAGATGAGGGACAGCGATTTGAAGAGCATTTTGCGGGATAAGTTACAAGCAATAGTGAGTAAACATATTCAAAGATCTTTGCTGAGGAAGTTCCTGACAATGTGTCAGGTGTTAAGCACTACTGACTTCTGGATAAGATATGAAGTTCCCTTCTTGATCCCTAGGGCTATGAGATTTTTACGTAGATTCTTGTTTATGAACCCTTTATTGGAAATGACTAACGGTAGAATATACACTTTGTTTACCTTCCTCTGGTTATTAATGCTATATGCCAGGTCGGCATATTCTCCTTGTTTCTCAGCGTAGGTTTTCTGCAATTGATTATTATTCTTATTTGTTGTGCAATTGTATTTTCTTTGTTCAAACGGGTAGTTGGGGTATGGGGGCTTACACGCCAAGCTGGAAGTACAATTTTAACTTCGTCAAGATTAAGGGATTTCCTTGTTAGATGGCATGTATGTAATATAACATATTTCTGCATTTCTGGAAGTACGTTTCTAGTTAACGGCAATCTAGCAATATGCCCTTTTAATGTTTCGCAAGTAACTCCAGTTGCTGAAATTGTGAGGGGAATAATTACTACTTCATTTTGCTTCCAGATCTTTTGAATTTCTGTCTTAAGTACCTGACATTTTTGACTTTTTTCATTCTGTCTTTTTCAAATTGTTAGTGTAAGGAACAGTATCATCAATTATAAAAGTTTTTCTTTTAGGTTTTTGTCTATTAATATTCTGTCTGGCTTATTTTGATCAACTGTTCTGTCTGAAATGATTTCCTTATCCCAGAACAAGATGGCGAGGACAGGTGGTCGATTTATAATAGGGGGGAACTGTTTCAAGCAAGATAAAAATTTTAGCTAGCTATTGGTGAATTTTTTTGGCCACAAGATTGTGTCTGTAATTGTAGTCGTCCAGAGGTGCGTCTAATTGGCAACCTGAAATAATGTATAGCACACATGAACCCTTCAGTTTCTACATGGAGTCGGCGGTGTTTCAGTCATAAAATTGATTTTCTTTTGTCACCGATGGCTTCCTGCAGAGAATAAGGGAATTGTCCATACAATGGTTTAGAAAACCATCTATGAAAATGCAAAAGAACTAAATTTCAAACCACACTTCTTTAAAACGCTACAACGTACTGTGAAATTCATGTGTATATTCAGGGACGAAAAATACTTTGTGTCACAAGTATATTTTACATTGATTTTACCTCATGAATCATTCAATGATAATCATTAAATGATATTAAAGTGAAGGCATTATTTTCACTAACTGTGATTTCTTTTATTCCAAAATATAATTTAGAGGTCGTTACAAAAATGCCACAAAAACTCATTTTTTAAAATCATTCTTACTTTCAAACTGCAAACGACTGAATGTGTTTCAATTAGCAAAAATTGTATTAACTAACTAAGTTCGAATTATAAGCAAAAAACAAAGGAAAAATTGTTTGATGGTAACCATTTCGAAATTGTGGTGAAAGGTGCTGTTCGTCGGACAAAAAATTGGTACTGTACAAACTTAATTTGTAGAAAATTTAATTTAAATTAGTTTTGCATACGTGATCTTTTTTCCAGAAGTGGGTGCGTTTCAAGTTATATAAAAAACTAAAAAAACGGGCAATTTTTTTTAAGTTTTTCGAATTTTTCTCAAAATGCACTAACTTTATAAGGTGGCAAAGTTGCAATGTTGATTCAACACTTCAGGAGACATCAGGAACAATTGAGAAAAAAATTTTCAATATGTTTTCCTTGATTGGCCTTTTTTATATCCGTGGCTACTGAACTACAAACTGCGTATTCCTGAGACTCCCATGGCCCCGTGGTTCAAATTTCATAAAGATAGATATCATCAGAATAGATCTGGCATATAACTCTTTTTCTTACACTATTCCGCACTTGTCACTTTAAGGGAAAAATTTTTGACCAAACTTATCAAGATGATCTGGAACTTCAGCAATCATCGTTTCTAACTGTGTTTCATAACAGGTTAAAGTTTCACCACTGTATTCCCACGCGCACACACGCGACAAAAAATGCAAAAAATACTAAATATAATCCATTCTAAATACAATCCACTCTATCAAGGAATACTAATCGATCACTCATATTATAGTACACCATTGTAAAAAAAAGGTGTAATTATTATATTACTCAACCATTAACCCATTTAACATTTTCCACTTGCCATTTACTATTCATTTTACAACTATTCGTTTTAAGACAATTAACAGAAATATAAAATGCATAAAGAAAACGCAAATTATATATTTTCATAACTACGAGCGCAGATACCAACTCCTTAATATCGAAAGAAATTTCCCAAATTGCAGAAAAGCTAAAAACTATGATCAATGAATGGAAACTCTTCTAACTCAAAATAAGTAAGATGCTACGTACAGCATGACCAAAACTACTCAAAAAACAAAGCAGAACAGTTTGTAAAACATTTTATGAATAAAGTGCATATACGTTCACCTCACCTTTACCGACTGTCAAAAAATATCACCAAAATAGATCACAATTGTATAATTAATGACTGAAGACTATGTTACTGTCAGCCCCCCCCTCCAAATAGAATTAAACTAACATTCATTGTAATACACACTAAAGAAATTAAGCTCACTGACAGTACCCCGACTTTTCCAACTTCCCTACTCGACAGTAATGTAAACAGCTCAAGAATACAATTAAAATATGAACAACACAGATGACTACTGTTATTTAGCACTCACATTAACCAAAATAATGTTTTGTACAGAAAAAATCGTAGATATACACGTAAATCACAATACCTCTACTCGACTGGCATGAAAAAAATCAAGAATATGATAGAAGTTTGAAGTATGATAACCCCAGATCACAAATGTTAATTATCACACAAATTAACATAAATAATACATTTCACAGAAGAAAAAATATTGTATACGTATTTCACAACATTTATACTCGACTGTCAATATAACAGTCCAAGAATGTGATCATAGATTAACGTATGAGTACCCAACATCAGAAATGTTAGTTAACACTCAAATTAACATAAATAATACATTGTATAGAAAGAAAATGATATACACGTAACTCACAAAACTTCATTATGAAGAGTTTACGGTAGAGCTAATAACCTTTAATGTTAGCTCAAAATTATCTCCTTAATAGCTCGTAACTGTAAGCATGTTTTCAATTTGATTTCAGAAAGTGGGGGTGATAACTATACGTAGGGCCGGCCATGTCCCCTTTTTAAAAATTCAATTTGAGCGGTTTCCGATGGAGCTGAAAAGTATAAATGTTAGCTCAAAATTATCTCCTAATTGGCTCGTAAGTATAGGCACGTTTCCGATTTCATATAAGAATGTGGTAGAGCTAACTATACGGACGTGTAATTCGGCTCGCGGGCAATTTTGGGTGTCTTATCCTGAGGTACTCTTTATTGTTAACTCATGACTTCTCAGTACAATTACATTCCCAACAGAATTACCTCTTCTATGATGGCGAGACTTCCCAGCTTTCTAGATACAACCATATTTTTCTTCATTCTCTTGCTTTTATACCCCTTTTCCTCGCTCTATTGGACACTACCAGGTTTATTCTTATAAATTTCCCTTCTTTTCCGAAGTTTCCTTTTTTGTCGTTTCAAATAATTGTATTTAATTCTACTGTTTAGTTTTGCATATTTTTCTTATGCACATGATCTGCATGACGAATTCCTCAAACTGAACATAATCTCGTTCTGTTTCTATCCACTGCTCCCAGTCCTATAAATTAAATTTTCCCTTACTTTTACTGCGTCTCAGATATTCCCCTCTTTCAGTCCCTGTAACATTACAATCTAGCAGTACGTGCTTAACATCTTGAATGCCTCGCCCACAAAAGCACATTTCATCTCCTTTTCAAGTAACTGTTGAAGTCTCCGTGTCCAGCAAGTATTTCGATTACCTGAGATCCTGGCTTAAACCATTTCTTTTTCTGTACATACGTTCTTAATAAATCTATATAAATTCCTGCTCTCTGTTGCTTTTTCCCATCTTATTTCCCAGCACCGGTTATATTTTTTTGTGATTTTCCTCGTCCACCCCTTGTCTTGTTTAGTTATTTTTTCAATATCAATATTCCCTTCTTTTCCTCTTCGCACCAAATATCGTAGTCACATCACTTCGTCTGGAAGATTCGTCTGGAAGAATCCATTGGTAAGACTCGATATAACACTTGCAACTCTTTGTTTGAAAGACTTCGGTATGCTCCACACCACCCCAACAAGAATTGACGCTGAATGGACTCTAGTTCCTTGTACTGTGTATCAATTTTGCCTCCCTCATCCAGACACTCGCACATTACGTAGTTATTGACTTCGTAGCTCCTAAGTATTATTTCATTACATCCCTAAAATTGATTGAGTATTTATTTATTCATTCCCAATCTCGCGATACTATACTACAACTTGTTTATTTTTTGTTTGAGGAGATGTTGAAAAGTCAGCCATTCGTCAAAAATTACCCCAAGGTATTTAACTATCTTTGTAATATAATGTCACATGATATAATATAATATGATAAGATACGATATGATGTGATAGAATTGAATAGAATAGATATATGATATGACACGACACGATAAAATACGATACCATACTATACCATACGATACTACACGATACCATACGATACGATATTTCCCACAGATTTCAAGAAAGTAAATCATCGTAATGTCAAAACCAGGGAAACCAAACGATAATGTGGAAAGCTACAGACCGATATCCCTCCTGAGTGCAAGTTATAACTTTTAGAAAGACTGATCCTTAATAGAATTAGCAATAAAATAATGCAGGTAATCCCTGTTGAACAAGAAGGATTCAGAACTGGAAGAAGCTGTGTCGATTAGATATTTAGTCTGACAACATATATAGAGGCCGCCTTTCAGAAATGCATCAAAACCGCAGTGGTATTTATTGATCTCACGGCAGCTTACGACACAGTTTGGACGGAAGGATTAATGTGCAAATTTTTGAAAATCTTCCCTGATAAGCGCCTCTACCAACTTATTAAAAATGTTAAATAATAGATCGGTCACAGTTATAACCGACGACAATATAAGTAAGACGAAGTAAGGATATTAAGTGATTTTAGTTTATCTTTAATAGTCAATACTTGAGCAATGTGATCGCTGTAATGCCGTGTGAAACACTCCAGAGAAATACGAGCTTTCATTGTTGACATTAATCTGATCTAGCAATGTTTGAGATGAACCGTAGGGGCGAGTGGGATCGTTTATCGTAGTAACAAAGTTGAAGGAGTCAATAAGATTCTTGAATCGATTTATTGGTGAATGTGCGGAGTCGAATGTACTCAGGAAATCAATGTTGATATCACCATATATAACGATATACTTAGTGGATTTACGTGTAATATGTTCCAAAATAATTTCAAAGTACCGAAAAAATATATCAAGATTTGACTGAGGTTTATAAATACACGAAACAATTCCAGTGTCGGTAAAATTAACTGCAGAAAAATTGAATGCACTATCAACGCAGAACTTATCGTAGCCTGGCAGTCGAGACGATAAAATATCATTATGAACATAAGAACACGTATCTCCATGGGGATTTCTTCCTTTAAAATTTTGTAAGCAGTAAGAAATGTGGAATTATAAATTATTAGAAATTATAATTATTAGAAATAGAAGTATATATAATTGATGTTGTTAGTTGAAAGCCAATTTTTGAGAGGCATAGCAAATAGAATGGATTTTCGAGTACAAGTATTTCAATGTCTGTCAATTTGTTTGAAAGGAATTAGATATTATGATGAAATACAAATATTTTATTTTCGTAAAGAGTTTGTGATTCTCGGAAAATGGTATCGAAAATAGATTGTGGAGGGCAACACAAATTTGATACAACTTCTAGTCTCGGATCAAGCCCGCACACTGCACACGAACGCGATTGTCACCTTCGAATACCACATCGTACTCTTGATCACAAGTTGTAACTGTCTATAGGAAGGAGATGAGGCAGGAAGTGGTGATAGATCGGGGACTGGAAGAAATTGGTAAGGTGATGAGATAGGAGCAGAGGGAGGTGGAGAAGTTGGTGAAGGCGCAAGAGCAGGATGTGACGTCAGATGTGAAGCTAGGAGAGAACCGAAGTGATGTTTCCCAGAACGTCTTAGGTGTAAACTGTACTTGTGTAAACCATCTGTTGTTGTTATTGAATCAGTGATTATTAACAGATATAAAATATCGCATATATAAAGTACTAGGATTCTTGTTACCTTCAGAGTTCAGAATCAAAAGTCTAAATTTCATCATAACCAAATTAGTTGCCATCAGGTTCATTTCAACAATCACAAATTCTCTTACGTAGGAGTCGAGACTTAACGATTTATTCTTTATTAAACTTGTTAAACGCTCTTAGAAACTGTATCTTGCATACTATTAATCGACAGTACATGTATAACCTCGTATACTCACCATAATAAGATGAATGTATACTTAACTAGCCCCGTGGCTTTGCGCGTGTGAATTTTGTAATATGCCAGCAATTTTATTCTTTCTCACATTCACATTGTTATCCGGTAAGCATGTTATCCATCAATGTTGGAGGTTCGATAGTATAGGTCTGTATCCTCAATTCCTCATTTCCATCAATTTTCGTAAAATCCTTTCTTAGCGGACTTTTTCGATAATTATTCGTGTCGTCCTCTTCCCAACCTTCATCTCTGTGGGTTTCGTGCGCCTCATGTGGTTTGAAGGGTACTTAAAGTCATTGGAAATAAAATTATGCATCTAAGTATATACAGAAACCATGGACTCGAACCTTATATTTTTCTTTTCATTTTATTTTTAAGTCTCACCCCAGCAAACAGGCGATTTCTACTCTATTTCTATTATTATTATTATATTCTTTTTTTGTATCACGGTCCATACCGGATTTTTTAAATTGGGCTTTGCGACTCGCGGACACTGAAGTCATTAGAGTCCAATCATTTTTGGACATGTAGGGAAAATGCTGTTACGCACTAGGGAGAGCCATTATGACCCCTCGTATGTGAGACTCGCTGAAAGACACGACCATATCTACTAAACCCTCTTGAATTACCATATACCAAAACACAAAAACGATAGGAAAAGACAGACAACAGTTGCCTAAAAAATTATAATAAAACCAAAACAAAAGGAAAAAAGATGTGAATTTGGAAAAAGAAAGAAGGAAGATATAAATTTAAAAAACGGATAAGGAAAGGAGGTTGCAAATTGAAATCCTCCCGAGAACTTGTGGAAGGAGCCCCGATCAATGTTTTAAATTTTAAGTCATGACATAAAAATACAGATCAGATACAGTGCCAAAAGCCACATTCCTGAAGGAAAAGGCATACCAGAGTCAGTTCTTTTTGCCCAAGTATAACGTACAATCTGTTGGGTAGATCGCATCTTGGTCATATGGTACTATATTTGTGACACTCCTAAAGAAAGGGTTCCACGGTAAGTATTGTGTTGCAAGACTCACAGATGAAGGGGGAGGGGAGATTCACCGTGTAACAGATGACCATGTGTAAGACAGCAGTGGTCAATGCAAAGACGTGTAAGAATCACTTCTTCACGTCTGTCGACCAAGTCTTAATGGGGTCTTAGATTAGATCAGTTTAGGTTATAGTATGGGTGAACTTCCCGCAAATGGAGCCCCGCACATAGGCCTAAAAAGCCCTTTGTACCCCTTGATACAGTTAGGGTTATTCCAACCACAGGGCCTCACTAGAGGACACAAAAGATTGGAATTTTGCCTTTCTGATATCCCCTAGGTTCGAGAAATATGAACCTAGGTATCGGTATCTGGTTTTGACAAGAGCTTCGCAGAAACAGAGTACATGCGCGGAGGTCTCCTCCATGCCGTCTTCCCTACACATTGGATCCTGACTGATCCCATTAATGTGTAAATGTCTCCGTAGGGTATTATGGCCTATTAGTAGACTAACTACTATCCTTATAAGACTCCTACCTAAGTTTATTAGGACCTTCTTGTATTCTTGGCTTGGTCCAGCGATTCACTCGCGGGCCTGCCTAGCCATATTCTGTGACTTCCAGATGGTGAGGTGTCGCTGGTATGTCTAATTGACAACTTCCAGTCTCACCTTTCGTGAAGATATTCCAAAGAAGGGTTCCGGGCCAACAAAGTAGCCCTGGATCCCAACTTTGCCAGTTCATTTGCATTTTCATGTCCCCTGATTCCCATATGCCCAGAAACCCACCAAAGAGTAACTGGGTTTCGTTCACAGACAATATGTCTAGCATCCGTTTGCATTGCTCCACAAGTTTGGTCACTCAGTCCAGATATATTTTGTATGTAATTAACGCAGACCAGTATAGCAAATACTTTTGCCTGGAAGTGTGTGGTGTATCCCCCTAAAGAGAGGTGGAACCTTGTATTAGGTCCCCATATACCTGCACCAGTTCCCGCTCCCGTCCGTGAGCTATCCGTTTACCAATCGTGGCCCTCAGCCTGGAGACTAGTCCCAACGTTTGTAACGCAATCCTCTCTCGTGGGAATTACCACGTAAAATCTGTAATCTAAATTATATCCGGGTCCCATCAGGTCCCAAATCATTCCTCCCAAGGATCTTGCTACCTGGAGCCTTGTAAGGATTTACGTGTGTCCTTTTACTAGGTTCATAAAAGACCAACCACCGAATGACCATAGGCGGTATGCACCCATGCTTGCCAACTCCTTAATATATAAGTGCAGCGGAGATAGGCATAGACGTGCCCCCATGGCACTGTGCGTAGTAGCGCCTAGCGCCCCGATTCCTAAACAAGCTAGTCTCAGTATGCCTGGTTTTTACGGTCCCCACCTCAGAGCCAGGCTATGAGACCAGTGACGCGAAAGTGATCGTAGGCCTTATGACAGCATCAAAGAGCCAGTGGACCACTTTTGGTCCGTCCCCATGTCTTCCCAATAGCTCTACGACAGACCCGTAAGATTTTACGCGCCTTCTCTACTTTATAATTAAAATGTTTTTCCAACTTAACCTGGCATCCAAAACCACCCCGAGATACCTACCCGAAGTTGACCTGACTAGCCTTTTCCCAAATAAGAAGGACTCCGACAGACCATCGAGCCTCCGTCTCCTCGTGAAAATAACTAGTTCCGTCTTGTCAGGATTAACTGAGAAGCATGTTTCCTGACACCATTTCTCCACCCTACGTACGGAGCCCTGTATGAGCTCCTTAACCGTACTGGGAAAATTGCCTGCGACGACCAAGCTTATACAATTAGCGTAGTACAAGGCATATGTTATCCCAGCATTGAGTCTGGTAAGTAAATCGTCCATCACCAGACACAACAGAAGTGGTGACAATACTCCAACTTGTGGACACCCCCTGTCTATAATAGCCCTCAAAATAACAGTGTTGGATAGAGGAACTTGGTGATCCTACAAGGAGGCCGTAATCCATTTTGATAATATAGGACTAACTCTTTTTTTTCACTAGACTAAGCTTTTTTGAGCTTAGCATCGTACGCTTGAAAGCTTCCTCTATATAAAGGAAAATAACCATAGGAAGCTGTTGCTGGTCAAGGATACTCTCCAACCTCGTCACTAGCTGGTGGAGAGCCGTCCCAACGGATTTCCCTTGCTGGTAAGCATGCTGGAAGCATGCAGCGGTCGATCTCTCAGCACCTTCTCCGATATGCCTGTCCACCAGTCTCTCCAAGGTTTTCAATACAAAAGAAGTCAAACTAATAGGACGATAGTACTTAGGCCTAATATAACATGGTCTTCCAGGCTCAGATATAAATACCACTTTAGCCTGTCAGAGAAAAAAGCAAGAGGAGTAAGAGACTGTTTCGTAATGCGATGCAAATTCGTCGGCGATGGCATGAGGTGGAGTTCGAAGCTGTCGATTTATATTCAGACCGGGGAGAACCACGAGCATTGTATCTTACAAACTTTCTTCCATACTACTGATAGTGTCGTGCGAAACCACCCTCGCTCGCACGACCCACCCCTCGGGTGCCGTACCTAATCCTGAACCTCACGGCAACGGATCGGTCCGAGGGAGGAAGGGGGGAGATGTTCCTCCAGGGCATCGGTCGTTACTCGTTGGCGAAACCCAGGCTGACGGGGAAACCTGTCTAACAACGAGAAGAGAACCCCGGATGGGGCCTCGATGGACCCGCCGTAGAGAGGGAAACCTTTCTGATAGCGGGGGGTGCACTGTGTTCCACCAACATGAGTGCACTGTCTACCGAGACACACACCCTGCCCAGATCCTAGATACCACTGAGTAAATGGAACGGATGTCTCGGACAGGTGGGAGAGGCAAACGGGTTGCGCCTCGAGCTGTTACCATCGAACGCTCGGTAATCCAGTAAGGCTTCTGAATTCCGTAACATGGGGAGAGGGCTNGTTCGATGGACCACTGGACGAACGGACGAGCCGCACCACCCCCGTACCGAATCACGGACTCCACACGAGTAACGGATCGGATGCTGGGGATTTCCCGAAGTGGTAGAAAATAAGTCATGATCTTTGGATGTCACTCAGCACCTTAAACCGAGTAGGCAGGGTAGGGGCATTGAGCCCTCATGTCATTGTGGATAGCCTGACGCCTCTTAATTGGGTTGGCCTCTGCCGAGTAGTGGTTTCCCCACCCGTGGGACGGGAAGGAAGATCCGAATTCCATTAAGTTGGCGTTCACTTCCGATCGGTGAGCAGGATTGCTGCTCGGCTCCTGTTAGTGCAGTAGGGATACGCAGCTAGACGTGTCCCCGTCTACCAGTGCACATACTGGAAGGTCCAGCCCAACCTCCCAACCCAGCTCTCGCGGGCAGGACACATTCTTCAACAATGTGTATTAAACATATAAAAACCAAAATGATTTATAGCAACCCCATATACGTTACAGGTTTTAACCGGACACGGGATTTTTTAGCAATATTGGTCCAAAAGGGGGCGTACAGATGACGAAACAGGTATTTGTACAAAAACTATAAAGTTAGAATCTATCATGTTTTACACGAATGTGAATATGTAGAAGAAGAACGAGGAATGTGGTATAGTACGTTAGAAAAAGAGGGAATATACAACTTAAATAACTAGAGTGAGTAAATTAAAACAAAGGAACTTCTCATAAAAATCGATATGTATATAACTCAAATGATGCAGTTGCGAAAAGAAATACTCGCTTGATAGTGATGCTCCTGACCTAGCAGAGGGGACGGGAACGCCTCTACTTGTATATTAGAGGTGGCAAAAAAGAGAGAGGCCTTGTAAGGCAAAAAAAGGAACATATATTTGAGGAAAACAGGAGTAAAAAAATGAGAAAATATAAATCGAGAAAATAATAAAATAAGAAAAAAACCCAGGAAATGGCCGTCTGGTCGAGAAACTGGGTAAAAAAGATGATGAAAAATATTACTGATGGTGGAGTACGGTTTCCAAGAGATGAAATGTAAACTTTCCAGGAGGACGAGTTACTTTCTCGAAGAATTCTTTAAGTTCTAGCTCTGCACCCCGTAAACTCAATGATTCTCTAGTGGGATACTTATTAGGCCCCACAAAATCTTTCTTCATAGTGCAGTTCGAATTCCACCAAGGAACTGGGTAACGCCTTGGATTACATGATGATTTAAAGATGGTGACATTGGAAGCTTCGAGAACCGCGTCAGTTAAATTGAATACTATAGCATGTACATCAGAAAAAAGGCTCATCCGAAAGATTGATGTTGCATTCAAACATATATCGGTCTGCATTTTTCAATATTCACTGAGACGGACGAGTTATCAAGAGGCAAAAAACGTCCATCTGTATAAGAATCGGATAGTGGTCTCTCCCATGCAGATCGTCGAGAACTGTCCAGTCTAAGATTGGTGGAAAATGAGGAACTGCAGATGACTAAATAGAGCACCGAGAAAGATCTGGAGGCTGTCAAGAAGTAGGTGGGGTGACCTATGTTAAGAAGTGCCCTATCTCCGCTATCCTAAAGGTTTTTAATTATATCGCCTTTTTGGGCAGTTGTGAGAGGAAGCCCAGATTGGGTTATGGGTATTTGAGGCCTCCTCGATGAGAAATGGGGGACGCAACTGTTCCATCAGACCACCAAGTTCCTTCTTCGTGAAGGTCTGGCCAGGGGATATATAAATATTACATATCGCAAATGTGAGAGATGGTTCACCCTCGTATATTAGACCTGAAAAACGCTGATTATACATATTTCTTGGGCATGGTCTGAAGCGTTTACGTGCACAGCGACGCCACCGTGTGCACGGAGGCCGTCTTCTAAGTCCGTACTACAACAGGTATAGCCACAAGAGGAGAAAGAGTGTTTCGGCAAGATATGGGTTTCCTGGAGACTATTTGCGGAGCAAGACGGGACAGTTAAATCTTGATATCGTTTTGATACGACATGAATGCCATTCAGATTCCAGCAAAGAAGAGCCATGATATGGTGTTTATCCAATCTTCTTTCGTTGTCTGGACTTTTTCTTTTCGATGACTATAAAGTCAGACTTCGCTGTGGTCTCCTCCCCGGGAGAGTCACCATGATCACTGACGGAATGATCAGTTTCGGACATGGAAAGTCCATTATTTCTGCTCCCTTATGAGTGTGAAATACGTAGGTGACTACGGGAAGTATAGCCAACAACATGAGAATCTGACTTTAAGGAGTCAGCTCTTATCAACATTCGCGTCAATTGCCTTAGCAAGACGGCAGGAATTCACCGATTTTAAAGTTTTACCTTCTTTAGTGCTTCGCATTAGCGAGGCCATGTCGGCCGGTCGCTATCCTTACAAAAAAACTAGTGATATCAACAGTTTCTCCAGGAAATCGCCTCTTCCCAGAGGAAAAGGGCAAAGGGAGGTTGATTTTGCCTTACGAATGGACTTACATTTTATCCCCGTATTCCTCAACCTCCACAGAGTCCAACAAGAGGTCTCTTCACTGGGGTGCCAGGGTTGACACGGGGATGTACCAGGGACACGCAAAGGTTTGCATTAACGCCGCCGATGAGCGGGAAGGTCACCTCAGCACATCACCCTCTCACCCTGGAGTTCAGTCAGAGATCTAGTCCGAGCCGATAGATCAAGAGTGGGTTAGCTCTCGATTGCCCATCTAGAGGAGGCCGAGTCTAAAGTAAGAGTGTTGGCAGTCACGAGCATACGGATCCCAGTAGGGTCGTTTGGACCCCTCAACTTACCAGGACACCCATTCCCTCCAAATCGGGTCACCTTGCACGGCAAAGAAAATAAAAATAAAATAAAAGGTATACTTGAGAGCCTTCCCTGTATCTCATCGTAGAGACGTGGACTTCGATGGCCCGAAAGTCAGGTGTCTGAAAAATTAGAAGCGTGTAATTCGTGGAGCCAATGTCGGAAGCAGGAAGTAAAAATATATTAATGAAGTATGAGTCCGTGTTTGGGAAACCGGAACCCATCGTGAGTTATCAGTTCGAAATTCAATTAAATAATGAAAGACCGTTTAGAAGAAATTGCCCGTATGCGTGGCGCGAAGAAGTCATAGCAATAACAGAAATGAAGATTAAAAATAGAATTAACAGAAAGAAAACGACCGCTTTTATTAATCCACTAGTTTCTGTTCAGACATTTATAATTTTAAATCTTACACCAGTGAATGTACACTCGTATATAGCACTTAGAATCATAAGTGACATGTGACACACGGAAAAAAATAAGTTGGACAGTTCAGCCTAAAATTAGCTGTGACAGCTCATTCGTTGGCAGTCTAGTGGACAGACTGCACCGTTAGTTGTCTTATTATTAAGCTATTTGTAATCTTAATAATATTATGATCCACAATTGTACAAAAGATTTTTCATGAAAAATAAATAAACTTTTTAACTACAGGAAATACAAGTTTGCATATAATAAAAATACAAAATAAAATAATACATTTTAAAGTAATTTTTAAAAGAATTGATATTCAAAGAAAAATGTATCTTACTCAACATAAATCATCAATGATTTCATTTAACAGATTCCTAATTTGACTTTAATTTATAATTTTTTTAGTGCACAATTATTCCTTCGTTCTACAATAAAGGAAATTTCCCAGATGCTTTTTCAAAATTTTAAATGAATTACTGTTTCTAATATATGGATGAAGATTATTCAATGATCTTGCTGTGGCTACAGTTAAGGATTTATTTAGGAAATTTGTACGAATTTTTGGGATGCTGCATAGAACACTCAATTTCCTAGACCTCTCTATTTCTTTGGTAAACAACCATCACCAGTTTGACATATACAGGAAAGATATTTTCAGACACCACCATTCACAATTCCTCACTACACCCTCCCACACACAAGTATGCTGCTTTCCACTTCATGGTCCATCGTCTCTTCACCATTCCACTCACGTTAGATAAGAACAGAAATAAAATAGACATAATAAAACTTATAGCTTCAAACAATGGATACAACCTCTCTCATTGACAATATAATTACTAAGAAAGATAGATTTTATCACACAAAGAACCACACATCACTCACTCCCAAAAATAATATTCAAAACAGATATTCCATCCCTTTCGTATACCTTCTCTCACTTAAAATCGCTATTTCATTAAAACATTTCAAAATTCATACTACCTTCTCTCCACAAACACTCATCAACCCTGTCATTTAAGGAATTCTTTCCATTTTCTGCCGCCAGTTCAGGGAAAACCCCCTCCCCTTCACCCCTTCTCCAGCTCTATTTCACTTACCATATAATGACCTCCACTTGCCAAAAATGTTTCCCGCATATTGAGGTATGTTATTTTGTCGGTTTTCTCACTCTATATTTATTTTCGTCTATTCATTCTTCGTGTTTCTTTATTTCATAATTTCAATAATTTTTACACTTCTTTCAGTGCTGCTTTTTACATTGCAATTATTGCATTCTTTTATGTTTGAATAATTAGTATTTTCATGTATGTATGTATGTATATAAATAGTAAGAAATGATTAATTCCTTACAATTAATTAAAATTATTCAGTTAATTGACGAATAAAAATATCCATAAGCAACGGAATTCTATTACGACCTTCAGTCAAGTATATGTTTGAAAAGAGAAGACGCGAGGGTTCCTGCGGAAACGGTTGAACTTCAAAAAGGTTATAAATCTGCCAAAATGAAAGGAAAATGGCTTACTAAGCACTTACGTCTGCGAGAAGCAGAGGATAAAGCGACAAAATGTTAGTTAAGTGACGAGTGGGGTAGAAACATAATACAGAAACGAGACAAAAAGGGTCTCAGCATCTTTAGAACAAGGGAGGTCAGATACTAGTAACATGCAAGGAGCGGAGTACGCAGTTGTTTAAAAAGGGACAGTGGAAAAATACTAGAAAGATGGATGGAGTATTTTTGGGAGTGAACAGACAATGACAAGGTGCTAGAACCAAAACTAAGGCGCGCGTGGGCGCCAGCGTTAAGAGGGGTTGATACCCGAGGGGGTTGGGAAACTTTCCAGAAACGTTCAGCGCAAAAAAATTTCAAAGCTGTCAAAATTCGAATTGCACATGGTTATTAAAGGGAAAGTGTGTCCGTTTAAACTCACTGAGGGGAACGTTGAAATACTGGAAATTTTTAAAAAACTAGGATAATGATTGGCTGAGAACAGAGAAGCATTTCTTTAAAAATAACATATGGGAACGATTCCAGGCGTACTGCAAGTCAACTTTAATTGGATGTTGAACATCATGTGACTTTTGAAAAAATAAGCACATGAGGAAGCGTCAGGGTGATAGAGAGGGTTACAAAAGATACGAACAGAGACGTTCGAGGGGTACTTAGAGCACTGTTCACTGATGACTGATCACTGATCATCTTAGACTTCGATCACTTAGAGTGGACTTCGAGTTTCATATTGAAACTAGTACTTAGAGCACATAGTCGATTTTCATTGAAGATTTTCGACTTTGAACTTTTTTCAGTGGTGTGACAACCATTTAGATATTTCATGGACATTATAAAATGTTCAAGTTTAATCACTTGGTCGACTAATTATTCGAGCTATTAGAATTCATGAGTGTTAGTAATTATCAACACAGAAGAAATAATTAGGTCGCAAGTTGATTCGAAACCAGACTCGAGCTGTTGTAAATTCTGTGCACAAAAAAATTAACACTTTGTACGGGACATCGCAACGGCGTCGTCTGCCTGCTGAGATCGAGGGGAAGATGCGTGGGTCGTTATTTCCTTCGATGGCACGCGCTACTACAGCTGGGCGAAGGCTGTGGTTTTGAGTGAACTCTGGTGTGAGAAGGGCGATGACTTCCTTCCACAACTGTTTGCCGATCGGTTCTTCTTGACTAAGGTAGTATGTGGTAGTTGCAACCATTCAAATTCTTGTGTACAAAGTGCTGCGGAGAAGAAAGTGCTCCGTTTTTGCGAACTTTGACACCCTAGCCCAGGAATTTTGTTTTGGTTATTGTTTAAAATAAATTAAGAAAGGGTTAAGAAGAGGGACCAGAGAATTAATATTTATGTCATAAATAATATGTTAGTCATTTAACTAAAGTACAATTAAGTACCTTGTGTAACTGTGAGAAAATGTGTTTTATTTATGTATTTTTGTGTCCATGGGGATTTTGATGATTTTGGATGGGGCGCGAGAATGTTTCATTAACAGTTTAGCATGTATGTGTGTTGTTTAATAAATAGTTGAACCAATCTTATTTAAATAAAACTTTTTTCTATAAAAGGAACCTTGTGTGTCGTCCTCACCTAAATTATGGGCACGAACCAACTTAGAAATTTTTAGAACCAGCTAGCCAGTGCAGTTCATTCTGGTAAAGGTTTGTTTTTCGTTATGTTAACCACTACACCATTTGGTTTAGTTACTATATATAATAGTCACAAAGCCATCCCGGGGGGTTCGATTCCCGGGTGGGGCAAGATAAAATATGTAGCTTTTATTTCCATGTCTCAGTTTAAATAGCTTTGGCGTATGAAAAGTTCACCCTCTACGGCTAACAATCGCACTCTGCGACTAACCACCGCAGTTGATATTCGGATACAGCAATCTGGATTCTATATGGTTTCTCCTAATTCAAATCAACGATGTTTCAAGTGAGTAANAGCAGGAAGTCCCGGTCTATGCTCCTCATTGCCGCAGACGCCTACAGCAAGTGGTTTGAGGTCAAGCCGACGACCTCCACAACAGCAGTTCCAACGGTCGCCCTGATGGATGACCTATTCACAACGCGAGCACACCTGTCACCGTCGTCTCGGACAACGGTAGGAACGTTCATCGCAGAATAGTTCAAGGCCTTCCTGCAGAATAGTGGTGTGAAGTACCACAATTTGACAGCGCCATATCAGCCATCAACTAATGGCCAAGTAGAACGGTATGTCCAAACCGTGAAGGACGCCCTCTATGCCATGAAGACCACCAAAGGAAATCTGCAGACCAACCTGAACGCGTTTCTTCACCAGTTTCGACAAGTGTCACATCTTTGTCGCAACCACGAACACGTCTCAACCTGGCGAGAATGAAGATGTTCGCATCAGAGACTGAAAAAAACAGAGGTCAGAATTGGACTCGACATTCCTCACACTCGAAGTGGGAGAGTCTGTTTATTTTGTTTCCGGCAACCCTACCATTGACAAGCGACTCGCCAGTACCATCGGAGATCTATACTATGAGATCATCCACCGAGAGAAACTGATCAAGCGCCATATCCACCCAATTAGGTTTTTTCAGAAAGGCAACCAACTCCAGGGAACCAGGTGCTGACAAGTGACGAACTTTCCAAGACTACCAAGGCCACGACGGATTCAATACTTTCAAGCGTCAACTACCGCAGCACCAACCTAAATGACGCCACATGGAATTCGTAGAAACCGAACAGCAGCACCAGCCGAAACTCCAGTACCAGCCTGGACACCAGCTACACCAGTTATACCGCGCAGATCTATATGCACACGCCGCTCACCCGTAAGACATACACCATAGTCCCAATAAGTGAAATTTAAAAGAGAGAAGTAACGTTGTGTATGACATTAAATGTGTATGACTAGTAATTTTACATTCAACATTTGGTAACACTGTTGTCCATGCCTATTAGAACTTGCATTTTCTCTTTGCTCTTCTTTCGCTAACCGTCGCCTCGTTCATACGTTCTAGTGCTACATGTGCTCTCACACGTACTCCAATTGGTCGTTTTAGTTTTGCGGTTTATGTTATTTATCAATCCCCAAATACAAAATATTTGATTAGCATTAAATTATGTTGCTATCGAAATACATTCAATAGTACTTGTAGTTTGTTCGCTAGCGTATGAGTCGAGATCTTTTTACGAGTTCCGTTAATGCAAAATTTTAATTAAAATGAAGGTCATTCGTGTATGAGGTTGACTGCTGTAGAAGCTGAAGGATATACCAGCAATATTATATACATGTCATTTACGTTCCTCTCTGCAGTAGTGACTCGAGGGAGGGGTTCATGCATTCCTCTCCCGAAAGAAGGGATTTTTTCAGAGATTTTACGCTCACTTTTTATTGAATTTTCTCAAACTTATTGAACTTAGGTCAGGAAATAAGAACCTTGTACAGAAAGACATCATTTCGAAATATATATCTTGAAGGTTACAAATAAAAGATGAAATGGTAGATAAAAATGATGATGCAAATATTAACGACACTCGGATGTAAAGTTAAGGTCAAACAGAATGAAGACTTCAGATGTTCATCTCTCCAATCTACGAATTAGATGGTTGGCAGTTACGTTTGATTGGCCTCTTTGTTAGGTAAAAAGCAGAAAACTCTAAAAGTATTTTTGTGTTTCCTGCAGTGTTCGTTTCTTTTCGTAAGGTTTTTGAGTTTCATCGGCTTTAGACGACAATGCTAATTATATAATAACTCAAATTTTCCCAACGGTTAGTTTTATTGAATCGATGTAATATGAAATAATCACACTATATTGTTTCCATGTCAATGTTAGGAAGGATACGACAAACATTGCAGCAATAGGTAAACACCACATCCAAGTAAAAAGGAACAACAAGAGACGGAGGGAAGGATTTTAGAGATAGTACATGAGCACACGCCTCCTCGTTGCGGGGTGGGGCAATACGATCAAGTGACAAAGGTGTGCAATGATTTGACGAAAAGAATTTAACAGAGAACGTCGTATTGCACAAGCTGGGGAGACGAGGAGACTTTGGTCGAAAGAAAAGAAAAAAAAGAAAATAGACTATATTACTTCCATTTTTTATGTTTTAATTATTGGGTTAGCTAACGATTTTCATCTAAATTTAATTTATGAAAGTTTGTTAATACATTAGGAGAATTGTTAAAAATAATTCCAGGCCAATTTAATTATTACTGAAACATCTATAAATAATTTCGGAGTGCAATAATAGAAATATTTTTATATGTGTAAGTAAACGAAATGAAAACTTCGTGATGAATACATGAGGTGACACCTGTTACTCATTCAGGCTGTTTTCTTGAAGACACCAAGCACATAGTAATGAGGACATGAAGCCAGAGGAAGTGGGTTAGTGATGCATGACGTAAGGGAGCAAACCGTATATAAACGGACAGAGAATCAGAGAGTAGGTCAGACAGTAAACGAGGAGCCAGCACTGTGTGGGAGTTGCTTCTGAATTGACATCCCAGAGATTGTTCTTTCCGCCGTCATCCTCTGGGAATTGGACGCTGGGCGATCCACGTCTTCTCGACGTAGGTTCGGACTTAGAGCATTGCGTCATGGCTGCTACCGACTTCACTTTGGCCGACAATCTCTCTCTCCACGACTATTAAGTAGTAGTATTAATGCGTAAGTATTAATGTAATTTAGTAAGTATTACATGCATCTTATGAACTCCGAGTCTCTCTATTACAAACCACACTTCCTTTCCACCCTAACTAGACCCTTTTCCCCCACTCCCCCTATGTCGTATCCAACCCCGTAGCTCGGATCGGCCAACCTAAATGCGAGCTACGAGGAAGGAACCGCGACACTATATTCGAACTAAATTTAAAAGTTTATCGAAAATTTCCCGAAAAGACAATTAATTCCGAAATACAATTATATATATGCGATAATTTCAAAACGGGAAATAATGAATGAAAAATGAGAAAAAAATCAGATCTTCAATTTTGTCTCAAATGAAATGTTAATTAAATGAAACATGAAAGACTTATCACGGGTTTTTTCGTTCTTGACTACAATTTCGCAAAATAAGTTCATATATGTATGAAAATAGTGATATTCGGCATTTAATTTAATAGTTATGCATTCTTTACTTTTTTAAGGCAGTAAACTTGAATAAAGAATTCTTAAAAGTTAATTAAATAGTGCCAAAAGAAAAGAAAAGCTACAAGCTATACTGTTTGGTTTGTAAAACTACTCACCCCTTGTATTAAAAAATTTAGCTTTCCACTTGAATTCATGAAAAAGTGAACCCTCTGCGAATTACCACCGCAGTTGTAATACTTTGGTAAGGCAAAATAGCTCATATCTAAACGCTATTCCCCTCTACGGTGTACGTAAGGCGACACCGTCAACTTGAATCGCACGGGCATCCGCTCGACTTCGGTGCCCGCGCGTTGCGGAATCTACGAGGGGGAAGCTTGTAGCCCGAAAAATCGGAAGCACGCCTGGCTGCATTTCTCCTCCTCGGCCGTTTATCCCTCGTTTGGCCGTCTTATAAGGAGAGGGAAAGCTCAGCATCAGGCATAACGAGTTCCGCAGCAACATGCGCTTTCAAGCAATCTACTGGATACTTCTGATATTGCTACGACGACTTCGCTTACATCATCGGACTGCGCTACCTGGATATCGGCTGACTTGGAAATGGTATCTGAACATTTTCTGGCTACCCAGTGAACTCGTTTTTGTTAATGAATTACGAATTTGGTCACTGTAAGCGGTCGAATAAAGTTGGTATTTTTATCTTAACAACACAACATTTATTATAACTTGTTGTTGGTTCCTCCTCCATACACAAGTTAATTGACGACGAGGAAAAAATTGAGGTATATTTTCTGGTTTCTTACAATTTTGATGACATTTGTTTCAATGGAACTAATAGTACAGATGATCTCGCTCATGCAGCAACAGAAGCAGGCCTACCTGAAGCAACAACTGAAGCAACAAGAGGTGTTTCAGGCTATGCTGGAACGATTAGGACAAGTAACTCCGATCCAGCCGGCGTTACCACCTTTGAATCCTTTCAACGAAGAAAAGGAGCAGTGGAGCGATTATAGTACAAGGTTGGAGCAATTTTTTCTATGTTATGGGGTAACACAAGAAGATAGGAAACGGGCGTTGTTGAAAAATGCACAGTCTGTGGAATGGAATATGAGGATCGTTAATTAGTTTATCTTTTCCAATTTCCAGTCTGTTACAGGTGCAAGCGTCGGAGACTTTGCTTGCGTTTCAACTCGACGTCTTCAAAATTGTTGCCAACAATGCTTGCCAATGCATCTTGTCCTATCTGTTGAGACGACAGGTAGCAGATTCCTTCTTCACCTGCCGTCTAAGTGAGTCAGTCCACGTCCTGACGGTGGGATACAGAGAAGGTTCTTAAGTATTTATTTTCTTTTACTTTTCCAATTTACCTAGTTATCTCACTATTGTTGCTTTTATCTTCTCTACTGGCCATCTCTGTGTGTTGAACGCTCACCCATGTAATTGCCGTGCATGGTGACCCTTGCCGGAGGGAATGGGTGTCCTGGTGAGTTCAGGGGTCCATGCAACCCCAGGGGGATTTGTTTCTATAGACTTCCAATACGCTTGCTTCGGTCTAGGCTCTTCTAGTCGGACGATCAGGGCTAACCTACCGCCGACAAATCGGCTCGGACTAGGTCGTTGACTAAACTTCAGAGTGGGGGCGCGCGCAGTGGTGTCCTTCCTGCTGGTCGGAGGCGTTGGTACAAACCCCATGCTTAAAGAACCCTGCGTGTCCCCGCTATATCCCAGTGTCATCCCTGGCACTCCAGTCCCTTTGTCGGACCTTGTGGTGAGTGTCCCCTTGTTGGGCTCCGCGGTAGCTCGGAAACATAGGGATGAAAGTCCATTGGCATGGCAATAAACCCCCCCTTTTCCCTCTTCCTCTAGCAAGAGACAACTTGTTGCAGAATCTGTCGTCTTCAACAGTGTTTTTCTAAGGATAACACATAGCCTCGCTTCATTAACATGAGATGCATTGAGGAAGGAAAAACGTTTAAGACTGTAAGCGCGTTCCGTCTTTCTAAGGCCATTGACCAAATTATCGGTCAGCTGCAGTCTGTCGTGCGCCAGCGGAACGGAGAAATTGTACTGGAGGCACGTACAGATAAACAAATTCATTCAATTATGTCCATGAATGGACTTGCTTAGAGATCAAGGTGAACACTCACCCCCAGAATGAACTTGTGCAAAGGAGTGGTTAACCACGATGATTTTGCACAAAACCTTAAAGAATTTTTTGAGCCGGAAATTTTTGTTGCCAATATACAGAGTTAAGAGGAAGGTACAGGGGAAGTTCGTCCCCTCTTCCACTTTGATTCTAACTTTAGATCGGCCCTTTCTTCCAGAGAGCATATCCTGTTGGTTCTATACCCTGCGTGTTCGATAATATGTACTGTAAGATTCGATTAATTCTCGATTATTAATCGATATAATAAAGTTATAAAAGATCCGAATGTTCGTCAAGAAATGGAAGAGTACCGCGATCGTTGAGGCAAAATTCTAGTAGGATGGGGAAGGCTCTCAGCCGTTAAAGTCGGTGCAGGGCTTCCTTGTTCCAAGAAAAGGTCGTAAAACGTAGCGAAGAGATTATGCCGGCGTATTACGCACTAATTTTGGCCACAAGCTGTTAGAGTTAGAAAATGGCGAGTATATTGTAAACAAAATCGTTGGGAGTGAAACTGGTAAGCAATGGAAAATTACTCGATATTTTTAAAAGAAGGTGGTCAGCGTCGGTGTCGGATACTACTTCAAACGCGCAGATGCAAGAAAAACGCAGACCGTGGGAGAAGAGAAAGACAGAGATTTCATGAGTTAAAGGGACGACAAAAGAGAGCGGGGGTTTGATTAGGCGCATCCTTACCTCGTAGAATTATCAAAGGATAGCGACCAGCAGCCTAGAGACGGTTGACGAGCGTTGCCGAAATGTAGAGGAAGGGACGGGTGTGACCGTTGAAATTTCGAAAGTTGCATAAAATCAGTATCCTTTTGTTGTTAAAAACCGTCTGGCTAAGATCACTCAGAAAACGGTTGGAGAGGAGTGTACCGTTGTAGTGTGGAAATTTTCAAAGAAGCACCTTGTCGATGGCTGGGAATTTGCGTCGTCGAGTTGAAAAATAACCAGTAGCGAAGACTTGACGCAGAATTGGATTTTAATATTATTGGGTAAAGTAAGTCACACAGATTTTTGGAAATAGAGCACGTGAGCAAGCATCAGAGGAGCAGAGAGAGGATGAGTCCATTTACACTCGAGCAGAGACGCTCCGAGATCAATCATTCATTCTGAGATTTTCATTCGGGTATTACTCTTAGCAGAACATTTGTGTTACTGCTCCACCTCGGTAATGAGTACTACATTAGGAGATGTCGGACTTTGAAATTTCAGACCATTAGGTCTTCATGCTTTCAAGTTCAAGTTGTTATTAAGTGACAGCTTGAAACTCATTTAAATTGAAGTTGATAAAACTTCTACTGTTCTAAATTCTCTGAGATCGAGTCGGAAACGTGACGGGCTATTTTGTTCGCCGATGAGTGACGGCGTTCGGTATTTAAATCGCATCTTGGCAAGTTACGAGGAACATTAACGTCAAAGAACTTTTGGAACCATGGCGAGGTGCAGCAATTCCGAGAATGAGCGGGAACTTCTGAAGGGCGCGGAAACCGCAGAACGACTGGGCTGCCGCCGATGAATGAACTACAAGCTGAGAGGCGTCCGGGGTCATCGTTCGGGTCAAAGGTTGTCAAAGGCATTCCAACCTCCGCCTACATCATAGACTGATCTGAACATCTGTCGAGAAGGTAATTGCTATGTTGGCTGCGACCAACGTTAGTATTTGAAGCAGCAGCGAGAAGATTCAGTGTTTCGACCGAAATGAGTGAAGGCCCATGCTCAGAACGTTTGTTTTTGTGATCATCAATTAAATAGAAAGGCCTGAATGAAGTTGAGCGATGTTAATGGTTTTCTGTCCTAAATTTCAATTAATGCTGAGTAATTATTTGGTAATGTTAAATTCCAGAAGGGTTTCTTTTGTAAAGGGTGTAATCAATGTTGTAATATTTTGGGGAATACCGTGTGATTTTGGGGACAGTGAAGCATATTAATTATATGTAAAATATGAACAAGAGTAAATAAATAATTAAATCAAGTTATTTAATGCGTTTTCCTTCTGATAAGGAACCCCAGTGTGTGTATTTCACTTAGATACATAATTACGAACCTTCTTATTACATATAATTGGCATGAGATAGCCAGAGCATAATTTATCAGGTGAGTGTTGCCATTGCACTATTTACCCCACACACATTTTGTTACAGTACCGAGCCCTCTGCGCTGCTTCAAGTGCCAGAGATTCGGTCACACATTAGTCCGCTGCAAGTCATCTTGTGTGGTATGTGTTATTTGCGGTAAACCGTCGCCTCCGTCTTGTTTCAATTGTAAGGAAAATCACCCTTCCGATTCAAACACATGCCCTAAATATGTGATTTTTTAAATATATTTTCTTCTGAATGTATTGAATATATCATCTTACAAAATTATAACTACATATATTATATTCTTTTGCATTGGGGCTACTTTGTGTGCAACATTGTCATTACAAGGTATCTATTTGTTTTTATCTCTTCTCCTCTTTTTTGCCTTTGTGCTGCGTCACTTTACTGTACAGAAGAACAATTCCTCCCCCGCCCCGAATAAGCTGACGCAGTTCTTCACTCTTTTTTTCTTTCTATTTTAGTCATATTCTTCTTTATTATGTGCGACACGTAATTTGTTATGTATTCTAAATGTCTTTCAAACAAATTTTTCCTTGTATTAATTTTGTCTTGTCATGTGTTACAAATATTCCTTTATGTTTCAGGTAATTATAATATTTTGCTTTTGCTTTTCCATATAATTCACACTCCCACAGTACACGGTTTGTTGTTTTACTCCCATTTCCACATATACCGTCTCCTGAGTTCTTGCGTCCCATACAATTCAAGTAATTTTGAAAATTTCCGTGTCCTGTCCAGAACTCTATTATATAAGGGTATGTTTTCATCCATTTTTTGTCTCGTTTTACGTCTGTCGCGTCTCTTTTGTACTCAAATGTCTGTCTCCTTTATTGCTTTTTTCCCATCGTGTTTGTCACCCACGAATAAGTTCCACTCTTAATTTATTTATCTTTTCTTTTATACTTCCTTTTAATTCTTCTCCATTTATTTTAACTCCATTTCCGTTACGTAGTAGGCGCCTGAAGTTTAGCTTTTGTATATAGGTCTATTGACATCACCCCAGTTAGTACGTCTAGTGCGTCCGTTGATACCGTGCTATAGCTTCCTGTATTCTGTCGTATGCATAGTCTGTGCCGTCTTAAAAATTGTTCATATTTTTTATACACAATTATTTTCCCCCATATAC
The DNA here is from genome assembly GCA_002313205.1 of Laupala kohalensis. Taxonomy (NCBI): domain Eukaryota; kingdom Metazoa; phylum Arthropoda; class Insecta; order Orthoptera; family Trigonidiidae; genus Laupala; species Laupala kohalensis. Next base: position 83,767 of record NNCF01127789.1, on the reverse strand, counting down.
TGATGCCATGTAATAAGATTGGTCTAATTGATCTCGCCTACAGTTGTAATACTTCTTTTCCTCCTATGTTAAATTTATTCAAACCTACCCTCACCAAACTATAATGAAGACGCTAGACTCTATCTACAGCGTACCGGATATGTTTTTTCCCATCGTAGGTTCTCAGTTACTATTCCAAGATATCTCTGGCTTTTTACAACTTCAATTTTCATACCTTTCATTTTTATTATTGGATCTCTTCTCTTCTTTACGGAATGTCCTACCCATAACAGTTTTTTTCTTGTGATATCGTTAACTTCATGTTTTTACGTTTCTTCTACCTCATCACTTGCCACCTTTGTCTTTGTTTCTATTTCATTTCTACTGTTTCTTTGTATCGTGATCAGGTTATCCGCATAAGCTACATATTTGTTCTTTATTTGTCGCATTACTCTAACAATTGTCATAAGTCAATGTTTCGGTGTAGTTTAGGATCCTTGCGGACATTACTGCTTTACGTCTCTTATCTGTCGTCCTCCCATTTTACAAATTACAACTCGGTTTTGAAAATATATCAGTATGTGTTTTATGTTTGCCGGTAATCCTTTTCTATCATATTCTTCCATTAATTTTCTCCAATTTACTGAATCAAATGTACCCACTATATCTATGAATGTACACATGTATTTCTTTTCCCTTTGTGTTGTCCTGTAACAGCGTCCTGTATGCACCGCATCCTCCGTGCTTCTTCCTATTCTGAATCCATATTGCCTGTCATATAATTGTTGTGTGTCTTCGAGATGCTGCATTATTTTGTTTGCCACCCATTTATCATAAACTTTTCCGAACGTTGGTACCAACGAAATAGGTCTCTACGATATTGGATTTGCCTTGTCCCTTTTTCCACTTTTTATGAAAAAATTTATTTCTGCTATTTTCCCTGTCGGGGTACTCTCTCTTTCGTGATACTCATTCACTATTTCTAATATGCCTTGCATCTTAACATCTTATATTACTTTTAATAACTCGTGTATTATGCATTCAAAACCCGGTGCTTTCTTGTTCCTCGTTTCATGCACTATTCGTGTTAAATCGCCCTGCGTCATGTCTATGACTTGTTTCCGCATAATTGTTTGATTTCCTTTGTGCAATTTCTTCGCCGACCTCGGCTATATGCGCGTTTAGAAATTCTTCCCCTAAACTTTTCCGTGATTCATCTTTTATGTTTTTCCTGTACTATGCCATACTTAGTTTTAATTTTCCCTGTTGCAATACGATATGGTAATGGTCAACGTGTTGTCACACACTTCTCGTATTTAATTTTCCCAACTTTTCCTTTTTGCCTATTTTATTGCTATTTTTATCTCCCGTCTCTCACTATTATACTCTTGTCTCTTTTCTGTTTCAGATACCCCTCTTATTCGTCTATATTGTAATTGACGTAGTAGTTTTGATTTTTCCTTTTTTTTATTTTACTTAACGTTTTGGTCCACCATCTTTGTCCTTTTCTTTCTGCGATGTAAGTTGCATTCTTCTCTTGTAGTTTTAGTATTCCTAGCTGTATTTTCCTTATTATCTCCATCTGTGCCGCTTTACATGCTTTTATTGCTGTCTAATGTACTACACGATGTCCTAGGTGTTCTTCTGTTTCTCGTGTTCCTGTTGTGTATTCAAAAATTATTCCTAGAGGGTCACTATCGAACCCATGCGTTAGTTCTCAATCTTTTATTTGCCCATTTTTTAAATGTGTCATTAATGGTAAGTCTACAATGGATAGTCCTCACGCTCCTATAAATGTATTTTCCATAGGTATTTTGTATTTCCAAATTGTTCTCTATTATGAAATTCTGAAAAAAATTGTCCTAGCTTATTGGTTTTTCTGTCCCCCCACAAGCGTTATCTTGCATTTCCATCCATGCAGATAATTATATCTTCCTGTAATATTCTTTCTAATTTCTCGATAGCCTATTTTATATTACCATCAAGTTTACATTACGTATTTACCAAAAGCACATCCATTTTTCCTTTATTGCACAATAAAACCTGATGATTTTTGTTGAATAAATGTTTCAAAGTCTTTGTGTGCAATGACTGCCATCGCCCATGATTTTGTTGTTATTACTCTTATATTCAACGGTACATTACGTGGTTTTCCGAATTTTGTGAAGTGATTTTGGAAACATGCTATTCTATTCCCTCTTTTATTAAATATGTTCGTAATTCTCGTGATGCCGTCATATTCCTCTGTATATCATGTTGATATATTTTAATCCAAATAGCATGTTTTATCTCTTATTGTCCACTGTGCCCTGAGATATTCTGAGCATTTCTTGCTCATGGTGCTGTGCTTGTGTTTATTTTCTTTCCTTCCACAATTAATACAGACATTGTTTCTCTTTTGCCGTACAATTTTTATATGTGGTCTTCGGTCCCACAATGGCCACAAATCTCTCCAGTTTCCCTGCAGTCTTTAGCAACGTGCCCATGTCTAATACACCGATGACAACGCAACGATGTATTATATTCAATAAGATGGTAACTTGTCATTTCCACAAATATTCTCTCTTGTTGCAGTAATTTTCTATACATAAGTGGTTCTACCTCAATTATTCAATCCATTGTCTCATTTGCTCTTTTGTTTTTGCTATTGTAATACATTGATTCCTGCTCATTTCGTTGTTTCTGGTTCATCCCTTCCTAGATTTCGGATTTCTATTTCTTTTATAACTTCTTCAGACAATATCTTGTCTAATTCAAATATTCTTAATCTCGGTCTCCGTCTTCCCATTTCCCTCACCTGCAATTCTGATTTTTCTCTTATTACGTTTATTAACTTCTTATTTTCTTCATTTTGCAATAACACCAGAAAATCATTTGCCACTGTTTCCCTTTCTGACAGAATTTGTACACTTCGTGACACACCTTTTATTTGTTTGCGCAATGTCTCTTTCACTAGCTCATCGCTTCCGTCTGGTCGCTTTACACATACTATTGCCGGCGTTTTACGGCGCCTAACCTCTCTCCTGCATATGTGTCTCCTACCTTTATTTCTGCTATTTCTTCACCTAAATGGCCCATCCTTGTTCCTAATACTTTTCCTACCCTTTCGCATATCGTGTTAACCATCACTTCTTGACCATTCTCACTATGGGGTACTTTATTTCTTTTCTTTTCTCCTCTTACTTGCTCCGCCATAACCTCTATTTCCTCTGTTTGTCTAATATTTTGATGGTGAATCTCATCTTTAATATTTTCTGTTATTCCATACAGTGTTTCACGTAATCCATCTTCGTTTCTACTCCCATCATTGCCTCTCCCGTTCCTGTAATAATGGCGTCTACTCTCTCAATTTTTTTTGTATTTTAAGCTGCTGTCGTAAACGCATTACCTCATCATGTTGTCGCACAACTGTTTCCCATAAATCTGTTACTCCTGTTCTTGTTAAATCCTGTACACTTGCTGTCAACCAAGAGAAAGTGTCCTCCCTGAATATTTCTTCACGTTTGTCTACTCTTTTCCGCGTACGAACCATGTACACCCCCTGTTGTTCCTCTTCCTCTATACGTTTTGTCAATTTACCTCTTGTTTTTCGTCTTCTTTCATGTAACATTTTTCATTATTTTGTTCCACTTCTACTGTACTTTTTCCACTCTCGCTCACCTCCGGGGTTTGTTTTGTCGGGAACCGTTTGTGATATTTCACTGCTTCCATCTCCCTACTCTCCTCTGGTGTCCCTTCGTGTCGAACCTCTCTACGACCTATCATTACTTTATCCCTTTTTTCCCCTTCGCGTTCCGTTTTACTCATTTCTTATTCAAACTCATTGTAAGAGAAAGTTGCGTCTTAAAAAAACGCAGTGATATAATGATTACGTCCTATTACACACCTATACTCTCCTGTTCAATATCGCTTTCATTCCTATCCACTTTCTCTAAAAATTAAAACTCTTCCACTTTGCACACGTCTGTAGTTCCTTGGTTAGCCGCTAAGAGGGCGCCAGTAGCCTTCCCTTCGATTTGATGTTATACCCCTGATATGCTCTTGTTATTTGTTTACAATTATAATATATAGCTTCTCTTTGCTAGCAAAACACATTACACATGACCGTGCCGTATTGATACTTTGATATTCTATTTATGTATATCTTAGAAGCAACACGCTAATTTTCACTATTATTTAACTACAGGCAGGAGCTATATATCATTCTACAAATTTTAGTATATCACAATGTAATATATTAATGGAGAATACATTGCACCTATTAACATATAGGCTCTTAACCATGTAAATTTACATTTTCGTTGTATCAATACTATTTCTCTGTCAAACTTGGCAGGTACCTTGATAAGAAGATGTAGTAGAAGATAATTGTTAAGCAATCCTCACTAAACAATCACTATGTTCTTTATCGATCCCAAATCATTTTCGTTATTATTCTAGGATCACCATTACACCAGCCTTTCTTACTACAAAGTATTTCGGAACCGAACGTCCAGAAGATCCGCGTTACGGATATTGTCTTTTCCCGAGAACAGGCGTGGGAATACGATTAAGAATCCAGTCGCAATAACAAAACCCTTTACAACAGCGGTCAACGCAAGGAACCATCTACAGTTTCCTTTAACTATCAGGTGTATTTCGAGGCAATACAGAAAACAGCAATGTGAAACTCAGGAACTCAGACCTGTTTAGACGATCCTTCCACCTTGAAAGAGGAATTCCTGAGGTGTAAGATATTTATACCAACGAAGTATAAGGTCACACCGAAACGAACAACTGTTTCCATCTCTTCTTCCGCCTCCGCCTCTTCAACAGTCTCCACCTCTATTTCCACGACCTCCGAGAAACTGCAGTCTGCTGATAAACGATCCCCCTGACGTCCATCTCAGGGTCGTTCTCGGCAAAGAACTAGCTCCCCGAAGTCTCGCAGAGCTCACTCTAATATTGGATAAACTTACCTTAGTCGTCGACGCAATTCACGCTCAAGGAGCAGAAATAATGGACTTCTTAAGTCCGATATTGATTATTCCAGCAGTGAACACGGCGACTCTCCCGGAGATGGGACCACAACAGGGTCTGGCTTTATAGTTGTCAACACAAAAAACCCAAACGTTTAAAACAGAGCGAATAGTACCAAACCATGGAATACGAATGGCATTCATGTTCGTTCAGATGCCCTTAAGATCTTGATGTCCCGTCATTCTACTCAAACAATTTGTCTTCAGGAGTCGCATCTCTTACCAAAACACTCTTCTCTCTCTCGTGGTTATACCTCTTATAGGGTGGACTTAGTAGACGGTATGCATGTACACGGCGGAGTCACTGTGCTCGTAGACGCTCCAGTCGATGCCAAAGAAGTCTCTATAACCAGCGTCTTTCAGACCGTGTATATAAGTGTGAGCCTACCATCCCTTACATTTACGGTATGTAATATTTATATCCCACTTGAGCAGTCTTTCACAAAGAGGGATCTCGCTAGTCTGATGGACCAGCTGCCGTCCCCATTTCGTATTGTCGAGGATTTTAATGCCCAAAACCCCATCTGCTTCTTCACACAACTGCCCAAAGGGTGATATAATAGAAAACGCAAAGATAACCGAGATATAGCGCCCCTTAGCACTGGCCAATCCACACACCTCTGAAAAACCTCCCGATCTTTCTCGGTGCTCGATTTAGCCATGTGCAGTTCCTCACTTTCCCCAATATTAGACGACAGTTTTTCACGAAATGTATGGGAGTGACCACTACCCGATTCTTATACATTTGAACGTTTCTCTGTCCCTCTGTTTCTCACCCCTCTCAGTGGATATTGCAAAAAGAAGGCTGAGATGTGTTTAAACATAACATCAATCTTTGCGTCGAGCATTTTGCCGATGTGGATGCTACGACCTCCCATTTCACTAACGCGATTCTCGTAGCTTCCAATGTCGCCATCTCTAAATCATCATGTATTCCAAGGCATTGCTCAGTTCCATGGTAGAATTCGGATTGCGCAATGGCGGTCAGCGTTAGAAAGAAACCTTTAGCGACACTTAACAAGTATCCCACTGCTGAAAATCTTATTGAGTTTAAAAGGTGCGGAGCTGGAGCAAAACAAACTTTTCGAGAGAGTAACTCGCCCTCCTGAAAGGCTTACATTTCATCTCTTAGAACTCGTACTCCATCGGTCGTTCCACTATTATCGTCCACTATGTAAATCGACAGCTTCCAACTTCACCAGAAGTCATCGCTGAGGATCTTGCATCGCAGTACGAAAGTGTATTTAACTCGTCTTGCTTATATTCATCGTTTCTCCAACAGAAAGCTCGCCCGGAAAAGTGTTGCTTGGATTTTTCCCGTAGTAGACTAAAGGAATATAAGTCCTTTCTCAATGACGGAGCTAACCTCTGCCCTTGCGTCTTCGAAAGATACAGCCCCAAATCCTGATCAAATACATAAAGCAAAGCTGAAACATCTTCCAGACATATGCATGAAATTCTTTCTGAAAGTCTTCAACCATATTTGGAATGAGCATACCGTCCCTGCTCAACGGCGTGAAGCCATAAATATTCCACTTCCAAAGGAGGGAAAAGATCATTCTAATCCATCGCACTTTCGACCGCTTTCTCTGACAAGTTGCATTTGCAAATTGTTAGAAAGAATGGTGAATCGTCGCCTTTTTTGTTCTCTGTAATCGCTAAAACTAATGACCAATATCAAATGCTGTTTCAGAAACAGCGATAAACGCTGTACCACCTTGTTGCTTTGTCAACCACCATCTCATCAGCGTTTATATTGAGATAACATCTTGTGGCCATCTTTTTTAACCTGGAAAAAGCTTATGACACAAAATGCATGTACACTACTGATAACATAAAAGGGCCCATTTATTTTTCTAAGTCCCATGCTCTGACCAGTTTTGGATCTGTTAGGTTTGCAACGCCTCTCTCCTCTTGGTTCCCCATACGACAGGGAAAAATTCGTTCGACCAATCGTACGTCTATTTGAAACGGCGCCCATATTTGGAAGACATCGTGCGGCGGGTAAATCGTAATGAGATAAAATGTTTAATTACACCGCTATTAAAGAAATATTTTGTATTTTTTTATTATACACATTTTGGACTTCTATAACAAAAATATTCTGTATATTCTTGACTTCAATAAACTTTACCATTCTCTATATTTAAACGACATCTCGAGATTCGTTGTCTCGCAAGGTCTTCATAGGCAATGTAAACGATATTAGAGTTTCTGTAAAAAACGTTTGCGTAAAATATATTTCTGTAAAATATAATTTTTAACAGAATTTGAATATAATTGCAAGATATCGTATGGAATTGGTATCATCAATGAAATCAAATCTCATTGCCTACAAATGATGTGTATTGTCGAAAGTAATTTCACATAATTTGATTCTTTTATTTTTTCAAATATGTCAAAAGAAATTAAATAAATATAGAAAACTTTTGTATAAAATATGAATTAATAACACAAAATTTTATTTCTCGTGTTATAAATCACATTAAACCACTCAACGAACTAATAAATTACATGTTCTAATAATACAATGATCTACAATATAACACTGGTTGTAATCGTGCAGCATATAAAATCGTGATCCGAGATTAATATTACAAAAAATGTGTTTTAGATTACAACAAATATAACGAAAACTTAAATCTCTTTCATTATTTTATTCAAATGAAATTGTGAAATACAACAACAGATTCTTGCTTTCTTTCTTTGTTCCCACTTATCTCTTTCTCCCTCTCCCTCTCTCTTTCTCTTCACCGTCACTGGATACACCGTCATTGGATGTGAATTCGCGACTAAGGACGTTCATGTGGGTGGAAGATTCCAAATACAATAAGAAACATGAGATTCACACTATCTTCTATACTCTTAGAAATCTCTTAGATTACGGTGAACCTCACCGCCAGGTAACAGATTAATCATGTTACGTCGAATGAAAATGGGAGACGGGACCGGGATTCGAACCCGGGACCTTGAGCTCTACACGCTCATGCGCCTACCAACTACGCCATCCCGTTCGCCTCGCGGGCCCGTCTACCATTCTCATTCAACTTGTGAAACCCAAAGACCTCTGAGGTGGTCTCGTAGAGCTATCTAGTCTCTACGAGACCACCTCAGAGGTCTTTGGGTTCCCACAGGGATCAATCCTTAGCGTCACCCTTTTTGCCATAGCCATAAATAGTATTGCGTCAGTGGTTCTATAACAGCGGCATGCTTCTCTATTCGTTGTCGACTTCGCTATCTATTGTTCGTCCAGCAGCATCTCGGTCATCAAGTGGCAACTGCAATTGGTTTTAAACCATTTACAAGAGAGGAGGATATGTACCGGCTTTAGGTTTCTGTATCCAAAACATGCTCTATGTATTTCTGTAGGATAAAAAATGCCCACAATGATCCAGATCTTTCTCTTTCGTTGACTCCTCAAAATTCCTGGGTCTCACTTTTGGTCGCACACTACCTTTGCACAATCTCATACGAAAACTACAATCCAGTTGTATTTCATCTCTGAACCTCCTTCGCTGTCTACGCGCATCATCGTGGGGTGCAGACCGCATTTGCCTTCTTCATCTGAATAGAAGTCTTTATTAGATTATGGCAGTATTGTACGCCTCCGCTTCACCGTCGACACTCAGAACATTTAACAGTATCCATCATGCAGGAGTTCGCATTGCTACTGATGCCTTCCGCACCAGTCGAATAGAATGCTTACTAGTAGACGCTGGGAACCATCCCTCAGCAGAGGACGCGATATTTTACTTGGATCTTGCGGAATGAAACTGTTGGGGTTTCAAGTCACCCCACTTGCTATCACATCATTCCCCGAAATTTTGTTCATTTTACACTGCAAGACCTTCGTTACCCCATCCAGCAAGTGTCCGCTTTAAACATCTGCTGAAGGAAAATGGCATCATACTACCTCCTCCAGTGAAATACTCACACTCTCACCCCACCTTGGTCCTTCATGCAACCAACCATAGAATTTCGGCTGTCTCAAAGCAGGACACTCCTGCTGCTGTGTACCAGCAGCTTTTCGGAGAACAGAAAACCTGCTATTTTGATCTTATGTTCATTTACACTGATGGCTCAGCCGTGAACGATTCCGTTGGTGCTGCTTCTCACTGCCATAGTACCACTCGTTCCCTTCGACTCCATTCCTTTTGCAGTGTGTACACTGCGGAGAAATATGCAATCCTTGAGACGCTGAAGTTCATTCAGATATCTTCAATGCGGCGTGTGGTTCTATGCAGTATCTCTTTTAGTGCTCTGTGGTCAGTGTCTTCACTTTACACTTGTGACATCCTTACACTGACTATTCAAAATCTAATAAGCCGTCTAGTAGTTCCAAATTTTGAAATAGTTTTTTTGTTTCCTGAGCACGGGGATATTTTTGGTAACGAAGAAGCTGATGGGTCAGCGAAGCCGGGAACACAGAAAGCAGCCCTTGGTATATCAACCGTTCTTACTCCAGACTCAAAGCTTGCCATAAGATCGTCTATTCTTAAGTCATGGCAAGCATAATGGCAAAATTGCGCCTTCAAGTTTAGGAAGGTAAAAGATCCCGTTAAGACCTGGTTGTCTTCATCCCGTGCGAACTGACGTGAAAAAATGATCCTTACACGTCTTCGTATTGGCCACTGCCATCTTACCCATGGTCATCTCTTGCGCGGTGAACCTTCCCCCATCTGTGAGACTTGCAATACAACACTTACCGTGGAACACTTTCTTTTGGAGGGTCTCAAATATACTACCAGCCGACGGAGATACAATCTACCCAACAGTTTGGATGTTATGCTTGGGCAAAATGAACCGATTTTTATACCCGTTTTTAGATTCCTCGAAGAATGTGGCCTTTGGTACAGTATCTCATCTTTATTTGTATGTCATTACTGAAATCCATAAAAGAATTGGGGCTCCCACAAGTTCTCGGGAGGGTTTGGATTTAAATCCTTTTTTTCTTTTTCCACTTCTTTAAATTTACATTTTCTCTCTCTTACATCTTACTTTGTTTTTGGTTTTATAATATTTTAAGAAACTGTTGGCACTGTTTTCCCGTCTTTTTATGTTTGAACATATGGTATTTCAGGAGGGGTTTTAGTGAGTATGGTCAAGTGATTCGGCGAGTCCCACACGCGAGGAGAGTCATGTTGGCCCTCCTTAGTGCGTAACAATATTTTCCCTACCTGTACAAAACTTGTAGAGCTCTAATGACCTCGATGTCGGCGAGCAGTAAAGTCCAAATAAAAAAAGAAAACAAAAACTTCTTCACCTCCATGGTTCCTGAGCATATCGAGATAATCGATTGATTTTCCGGGCATGAATATTCAGAAAACCATTTGTATTATTTTACTGCAGCCTCTCTATCTCCAGCGATACGAGTAGACCTCGTGTCTATGTTGTGTTTAGTGCTGGGTGATGTAATCCACAGCATTTTCCTATTTCATAGCTAATGCTTTGGAATTACACCATCCCCAGCGTTCAGCTAGTAAGCACATACTGATATCCCTTAATCTATCGTCAGTCGTACTGATGTTATCATTCATATGAATGTCTGATCTGTGCTTTAATCGGTCCATATTAGAGACCAGGCCTTTTATTACAGCTCACGGTGAACAATATATGGTTTGTATTCATTGTATCTATCTGGATCGATATTGATTTCTAACGTATCTTGTGAGCATGTTTCGCGTAGAAGTAGTCTGTCGCATGAACTTAAGGAAGCATTTTTTGGACAGGCAAGATGGAGATGCCATATTCCCATTCTTTCTGTCTCAATGATGGCGCTGTCTAATCTCATCTTTCTTCTTAAGTAAAACCACCACGCGGAAATACGGTCCACAGCATTCCATTTTGCAGTGGGTCCATGATTTTCCAGAATATGCATATCCTTTTTGAATGTTATGGTTATTATTTCGAATTCGTCGCCTTTCTCGATACTTAAAGAACTGTCCCAACATCAGTAAGCACATTCCCCATCATATTTTTGTCACCCTTCGTCAGGTAAACTGTCTCCCAAATCAGTTTCGACATAACAAAATGAGAAAAATGATGGGCCCGCACTGTCTGCTCACGAATCTGCGAAACCGATTATCATTTTCATATTATAAACATTTTTCTGTTTAACATCGATAGAAAAATTATGAAGTGTTAAATAGTTGTTTTTTAATGTTGGTATTGCCATTCTAATAAATCTAATCAGTATGAGTAACATGGTGAGTATTTGAAGCTTACATTGTATTATTCAAAACATTGAATCTCCGTATCTATTCCACGTAGTGAAACGATTCTGTTGTCAAATTGAAGCAAATTGAGTGTAGTTTGAAAGTTGTGATATGTATTTTACTATAGGACTTGTCATTAAGATGCTACTGGGTAGAAACTTAGATAAAGATCTAATTTTTTATCTTCATTGAAAATGTTGTCAGTCTGAAGATTTGAATCTGAAAAACTATTCAAGCCAGAAAAATCAAAATATGCTCACCTTTTAGCAAAATTAGTCTTCTTTGAAAAAGTACGGTAAGTACGTTTTCGTTAGACACACACTTTGGTAGATATTTGGCAGGAAATAAAAATCGCCGAAAATTTAACCGTTTTCTTTCTTCAAGATGGCAGCACCGACGGTGTAAAATTATATTGGGAAACCTTTGGAAATTAGTTAGAGCTTCGACCTTTATAACTAGGGTTCGAAGCATCGACGTCGGGAATCGATACCGAGAACTCACTTCAAATCTGCACAACAGTATTGATTTCCCTAAAATATCGACCTAAAATTATCGATACTACTCAGTTTTGAGTACTTAAGTAAACGTATCATAAATCGCATTTTCTGTATGAATTCCTCGCATCGCAATAAATATTGCCATACTTAGATGCATAAAAAATTAAATGCATAACAAAATAATTTGCAATATATTCAAAAGTATCAAAACGAATTAAATAGGGATGTCTGAATAAAAAACTACCACTACCGAAATTACTTAGTATCGGCTGATAAGTATCGATACAAATAACGTAAAGAAGATTTTAATAACTAGGATAGTTAACCATAGAGCACGTAATCACATCCATGTGTCAAAAATATTCAAATAGTTATAATTTACGAAAAAATGTCCGATACCGAAAGTACTTGGTATCGGCAAATAAGTATCGATACGAATGACATAGAGATAGTTTTAATAGCTAGGATTTTTTATCATAAAACATTCAACCAGATCCATGTGTCAAAAATATTGAAATAGTTATAATTTATGGCAAAACTTCGGATACCGAAAGTACTTGGTATCGGCTGATAAGTCGAATGAAGTGAAGATGATCTTAATAAGTAGGAATTATACTCAAAGTACGAGGTATCGCTTCAAAATTATCTTTACGAATGAAGTATTGACGTGGTATGGGAATATTAGTATTGTTAGAAGTAAAGTATCTACTTGTTTTGGAGAGATTAATAGCTGTGGGCGAGCAAGGAATCATTTCAATTGTAATTATGAAAATATTATGGTGCACTGCTTCTTCATTTAGGAATGTTACACCTGTAATATGCATCAATACTGATAAATTTAACTGAATATATTGTAACATATGTTAGTCACTATATGGCACTTTTCGTTTTCTCTTTATTTGGTGTCATGTTCTTTTTAAGACTTCTGGATGACGATGTACTGCGTTGACTGAATACTTGGCAACAAGTTGTCAAACCTTCATTTTTGGGCATCCTTCCCTGAGAGCTACTACCACCAACATAATCACCAAGTTCCTCGCGAACCCGAATTTTCCTTTTTTCTTAATTTTTGTTTTTCGAAAATTTTCTGTTTTTTATATGTTGGCACAAAGTATCGGGTATCAAAGCCAGAAGTATCGATACCCTCTCGATACTATGAATCTGAGAATCGAATACTCAGCATCGAGTGTCGAAACCTAAATATTGAAAAAAATACCTCTACCCTAATTTTTGCATCCATTCGCCACTATTTGACTGGACAATAAAATATGAGTTCAAAAAGTGATGGAAGTTTCTCATATTCCAAGAACTATATTTTAAGGAAATTTATTAATAATTTTAGTAATTGTTTATAATTAAATTTTAAAATTGAAATATTTTTATTGTTTCAGTCGTATTCTGTATAATTTCTCTTTTGTCTCTATTCATTTATTAACTTATATTCAATCTTTGTGAAACTTGTTTACGATACTGCGATTAATTTTAGAGTTTTACTCCAATATTTTTCGGCAAATGTATTTCAAATCAAAAATGTTTGTTACTGCCAAGTTAAATGTTCCAGTTATTAACAAAATGAAGTTCTATGTATTTAGATAATTTACTTATATTGCGTAGAAAGATCGAAACTCTTACTACATAATTATTTTGGAAATTTCATATTCTCCAGATGTATATTTAAGAATTATTCCAGCATGAACACCGGTTTAGTGGATATACGTTCCGTAATATAATACTGCTTGAAACGACATTGTTGTGAATGAGTTTATAAAATAAAAGAACTCATACTTGTTAAAAAACAAAGTAAATATGAATAATTGTGGTGTTAAATACGACAATGTAAGAAAAACATTGCCATACTCGTAAGTATCAAACGGCTAAACTATTTTCTTCAACATAATTTTACGTATTCCTAAAAAGAAAAAGAAGTTCACGTATTCCTGAAAGGAAAAAATTAGTAAGTTCCAAAAATAGTTATTTCAAAGTAATAAATATTTTCAATAATTTAGCGAATAATTTAGAAATTGTAACAAATCAACAATAAGAAAAAGGTTAATAAAAATTGGGATCACTGTAAATATTTCAACAGCTATTTACTGATGATATATCCATAAAGATTAATGAAATGATTCATGTACTCATTACATCACAATTCATGTCTTTGAGGCAAAATTATATTTATTAAATATTTTGTTTGTAGTTTTAGCTTTAGGTTTAGTTTAAGTTTTCTATTCCTACCAACGGGTAATTTATTTTACCTCTGCAGGATACTTAAGAATACTGCTTATGTAATCTATATAACGAAATCTGGTAATAAATAAATAAATGATCGTCACTTTCAGCTTCGAAAGAATAAGAGAAGTATTGAAGAATATAATAAGGCAGCTTATGGGAACAAATTAATAGTAACACTTATTGTTATTCAAAACGTACTTTTATTGATATGCTGTGCAATGAAGTCATTAACAAAACACTCTGATTCTGAAGATAGATAAACGTTCATTGAAAATTATAATGAGGCAAGTAAACGTCAAGGTTGAATGAAAACGAAGTATCAATGTCATGAAGTAAAATTCCATTTCAACAAATTATCACTGTTACGGATCCGGATATTCATTCAGTTAGCATTACTATAACTTCACACATATTTCAGCTTCACTAGACTCGTTGAATAAGATATTACTTTTAAGGGGTTTTAATTAACAAGGCGGACGTTTCGCAATCTATAATGTAATGTGTTGTAAACTCTTCTCACGGTCTCATTACTTATCGAGTGCGCGAACACAACGCAAAATCCTCTACCATAAATTTCAGTATCTGTTAAGATCCAGAGCACAAAATTCACACGCTCCGCTAATTGCCTCTACATTTACTGTGTTATAGAATGACATGTTTTTGAGTCGAGTAGTATAGTATACCGATTAAGTGCTCGAGACGTAATTTAGCGTGGTGGGGGCCCCCATTATTCGGGGCAATCAACAAGCAAAGCTAGCGAGTAGAGGGATGATATGTTTGCCGCCACTACTGCTACCGGCGGTCGTTTACAGAAACACTGAGCCATCCAGCGTGTGCCGGGCAATCAGTAATCGGCCGGTCGTCAGGAGAACAGCATCAGTGTGCTTAGTGCGCCTGCTCCTTGGCAAGGGCGGCCCCTCCTCTCCCTCCCGCGGCTCATCGGCAATTCGCAGGTGCTGGCTTCTGCCGCCCTCACGGCCCTCGCTTTTCCGTCCTCGCCTCCCTCACGCCCCGCACCATCTCGTGGACTTGCTGGCTAGCTAGCTAGCTGGCTGGCTGGCTGGCTGGCTGGTTGGCTGGCTGCTTGCCTGTCCGCCCGCCCGCCTGCCCACCGCCCGCACTCGAGTTCGCCCCACGCCGCGCATCATCAGCCAGCCGATCCATTGAAGATGTGTTTTGCTTCGAATGGAAGTGTCAAAGTGTTACTAATGAAGAATTAGGTTCTAGTGAGTGGAGCGTTTCTATAGGAAAGGTTATAAGGTCGCGTCATTAAGCGAATACTATGTTTGAATGTATGCTAATTCTATTCACCACGCGTTATGACTTAATTATCGACATCAATGGCTGAAGAAACAAGTGTGCCTTCACTTCTGTACAGTTTTAAGTGTTTATTATCACCCATAATAAGTGTGTGGTTTAGTGAGTGATCGTGCTCTGCTGATGCCGTTCTTACTTTCATATGTATATATTATATTAGCAATATAATATGTATCATAAAAGGAAATACATTTTACGCTTCATTATACAGATAGAGGAATGTATGTAGTTGTGAGAGGATATACGTAGGAATGAAATAACTTCTCTCGAATGTAGAAACTGAAAGAAAGGAGGAAAAGGAAATTCCTGCCTGCTTGCTACACCAGAGTCAAGTGGTGAAGCGGCGCGGAACGGTTCAGTGACAGGCGCGCGGCACAGTACGGCACGGTATAATGCGTCGCCATTCAGATGTGAGATATTGAGTTGTTTTCTGCCCCATGTCGGTGCGTGTTGCACTTCATTTCAATTGCGGCGTGGGTTGTTTAATTTTGTGAATCGTACCACACGAATTACATGATTTGTAATTATGAAAAACGGGAAAGATCGTATGTGAAGAAGTGATAAGTTGCTAAAAAGCTACGAAATGACCTGAAAAATATTTTCTTTTGCCGATGAAAGATGCGACCGGGGAATTAAAATGAATTTACATATTTAATTTTCTGTTAATTTCAAATCTATTTTTCGTTTCTTCTGAGATTGTGTATGTAATCCGATAGGCTCATTTGGTCTTTCCTTTCATGCCCAGTATGCAAAAATACAATTCAAAGAAACAGAACGACACTACCTTTGAAAATGTTACATATACCTCGACTTCTACCCTTCTGGACACTAGCAAATTTAACGACCGTAATGATTTCTTGAGTGACAACTGTAGCAATTATTCGAACCATTCTGAAGATATAGTGACATTAACTTCCTCAGACGAAAATAATTTGCAATCGGCTTCGAAATTGGTGGCGGGAAAATCACTTTCTGCGGCTCTGTCCACTATGGACTTAACTGCAAAGAAACAGGGTAAAAGTGCGAGTGTATTTTCTTGTTCCAATAATTCTGCGAATTCTGTGCAATTACTAAACTCCTGGCATCCTCACGTGTACGCCAAACCTCCAAAAAACCCCACGCCGCACTTCATTTCTGACATCATGGGTTGGAGTCGAAGCAGTGACACGGCGAGCTCAATCCATGCGCGGCCTGTGTTGGTGGCGCCCACTCCTCTAAGCACGCTGTCACCCTCATCAGAGAAGAAACATGCGACATCCTGCTCCCAGCTCCTGTTCTCCCCGAACCCCTCTACCACCCCACCCTTGCCCTCTCTCCATATTCCCGCTCCGCCCCCTTCACCCCATTCCTCGCGGAAGGAAGCCTCGGAAGAAACCAGTAACGAGCCTCTGAATTTGACGACGAAGAGTCGGGCGACCCCTTCACCCGAGCCATTGCCTGCACCGCTGCCAGCTGTTCGAGCCCCCTCACCCACACTGCCAAAGCTCTCTGCGTCTTCCAATCTGCACTGCGCACCATCTTTCCTGGAGAGAGCTGTTAATGGCGTGGAGTCACCGATCAGCCGCACGCCGCAGGTGAACGGGCGTACAACCGCCCAACCACTCGTCCCCAACGCTTCGTCCAAGGGACCATCGCCCTTGCCCATCGGCAAAGGTGAGTTGTCGCAGTGGAGGCGCACCTTACCTTCAAGGTTGGCTCACAATCCACTTCTCAAAAAAACCGGAACCGAGAGTCTCCCAATTTATGACAAAGGTGTGAACGTTTCCTCTTCCTGCAATATAACTTTTGAGGAACTGATTCATTTATCAAAATGACTCTATTAAAACTGAAGAAATATTTGGATGTTGAATCCAAAATTATCGGCTGGTAGTACATAGTAATATGATTTTAATTCACTCCACTTTACAAACAAGCGTTGAATTCACAGGAAATAAACATCATTGCCTGGTAACTGCTTTTTGCGTGTGTTAACGAACTTACATTTCATACGGTTCATGAACTTACATATCATGCGGTAATGTTTTATCATATGTGTCTCTGGTATTGTCACCTTTCAGTGGCTGAGACCAGTTCTTTTAATCGACATTAAAATACTCCCCGCCTCCTAACACACACACGCCATTTATCAACTTCAAATTTTATCTTTTAAGTGTTCAGGTCCAATGGCGCATAGATCCACCTCTGCACACTCACATGTACTCAGACATTCCACTTACCAGTCACTATTTCATTCGTCCTCCGTCACTCAATTTTCTGTATTGTTTCGGACTCATCAGTAGCCAACGGACGTAGTGTGAGAAAGATGAATTAATCACATTTTGTCAGATGAACGAATATTCTATCAACTATTGTATGTTTGTTAGGGACTTATAAATATGCAAATAAAAATAATTCTCTGCATTGGAATTGCATTTAAGTGAAATAACAGTGTATTAAAAGGATTTTCTCGTAAATATGTGAAGTGAGTAATGTGTCAAAAATATAATAATTGTCATTGTTTATTTCTCTTCTACGCAGGCGCGGATACAAGGGTGGGGTGAAGGGGGTCATGACCCCTCCCCTAAAAACCCAAAGAGTATGAGTTCTTAGTCGCGCAAAAGCGTTTATGATTTTCAAGAAGGTAGACGCATTTGAACAATTTTTAATCAGTGATTTATTGTAGAATATTTGTAGAAACGATTTAACAACGCTCAACGTGCCATACCCAGTTCGACTAAGTTGTAGTGGCGGCGAGGGTGGTGCCCTTATGGTTGTGAGAGTGGGTGTTGATGTGAATGACATGATACGCCCATGGGAAGAGAGTCGTCTTCGGACGTTCATGAGTTATGAATGTATGAATGGTGGTTGTGTTTCAGCGCAGGGGCGCACCGACGGGGGCCTAAGGGGGCCGAAGCCCCCTCCCCCACGAGTATTAATTTAGGAATTATTCTGTTAAACAAAAAAACAACTAATTGTACCAAATCGAAACATAGAGCATAATTTTATAACCAAAATTGATGTATAGACATAAATGAAGGTTATGCAAATTTTCCGACTTTGAGTAAACTATTATCCTCTGAAATTTTTTACTAACCCGAGTTCCAGCCACGAATTCTTCGCTCTGCCAAGGTCTCTGAAAGCTGATATTTCTGTTTACGTTGTGAGATTTACAATCATCCGGTCCTCTCAACTTGCATAACTCTTGCGCATTGAGACGATATCAAGAATATTTCTCATTCATCCAAATACATCAAAACATTTTTAATACCCTCGGGAGGGGT
Organism: Laupala kohalensis; assembly: GCA_002313205.1. NCBI lineage: Eukaryota > Metazoa > Arthropoda > Insecta > Orthoptera > Trigonidiidae > Laupala > Laupala kohalensis. The sequence continues at coordinate 65,249 of NNCF01127789.1, read as the reverse complement.
TCCTCTCGGATAGGACACTCATGTATAATTCATGGGACCGATTTTCTGTTAAAAGAGGGTTTTCATAATACGTTTATGTTTCCATGCTGCTCTATTGCTTTTTTTGTGGGGCTTTAGGGCTCGTCAACGGCAATGTCATTAGAGCCCTTGTGCTCTATTGCTAGTTGGTTTGTCATACAAGGTTAAATATAAGTACTTAATTCAATTATTAGTAGTTCTTGTAGCGTTAGCATGAATAATTGTGTTCTCACACGAAAAAATCCGATCAAAATTCGTGATGAAAAAGTGAAGATTCTTAATTAAAAATACTGTTCTCTTCTTGAATAATGTCTGAGCGTATTTATTACTATTAAAAAATAACACAATTTAACCGCTGTTTGAAAGGGAACATTCTAAATTTAATGTTTCGTCCAGAGACCGATATATCATAAAATCAAAAATAAATTGAAGCTTGATTTATTAACACGATGTTTTTATTTAAAACCCATACTTCAATATTCATAGACCATTTTTCAGGCACTTAAGAGATAGTGCTTTTGAATATTGTTAACAAGAAATTGGATTTTTTAGTCATATAATCTTGCCTAGAAAATTTAAGTAGCATGCTTCGATTAAAATGGCAAAAAAGGTAATGTTTTTCATGTTAGGGCCATTTTGACCATTTCTTGTTTAAATGAATTCTTGCCCATTCGACCAAAGCCAATGTCTCAGGAATTAATGATGCATTTAAATTATGGGTTCAATAGAGAGGAAGTCCCAGTCGTATTTGATTTTGTACTTGATTTTTCAAATTCCGCAGCTTCAGCGCCATCTTTCACCAATAGTTTTGTTCTTGTCCTTGAAAAATTAAATGTTTCCGCACCTTCAGAAGGTGAATTAAATTTTGCATCTTTAATCAGAATAAATGTTTTGCATTTATCACTTTCCATTGTCGCACGAAATTTTAAAATCTCGAAAGTAATGTGTTACCGTACCGAACCGCATATTAATTAACACGTAGATGACCTAAACTTACAATTTGCTTTAGAAATTTCATTTCTTTCTGAGATTAAACCGGCAACACTCGTTTTATTCTTGTTATTGATGAGTAGTTCAAATATTTGTAATATTAACTAGTTCTCATCACGTACGAGTACCGTGGAGTGATAGAGTGATTAATTTTAAATAAACCGTACGTTGTCCTTTTCTGAGTTAATATTGATTAGCTGTGGAGGCGCTAATGTGACTCGAGTTTTTTGACGGTGATGTATAAGAATTGAGAGTAGACAGTGCTTGGTGGATTTACTACTCGCGTAAGCCATAGTTGCCAGTTCTATTAAAGCTAATCGCTAAATGTAGTTAAAAGATGTTTTATAATTTCTATAATAATTTGTATATAATGTTTCACAAATTCGTGTAGCTCCTATTGTAGGGTCAGGCGGGGTACTTGTAAACAAGGGGTAAATGTAAACAAATGATCTGAGAGCCGCTGTGGGAGTCGGAGAAACGAAGATGGTCAAAACTAAAAGTTGGTGACTGTGTGGCTGAAATACAAAAATTCTGCGCTTTTCAACCCAACAGTTAATGCGATATAATATACCTTATGAAAAATTGAGCTAATGAAAATTGAACAGAAGATTGAAATTCGAATTTAGTGCACTGCGTTCATTTATAATCTAGATCTTGTTCACTCAACATAATTGAAATAGAATCGTGAGGGCTTGGTCAATAAAACAATTTCTTAATAACTCTGCAACGTTTCGGTTTTTATTTGAAACCTTCTTCAGGGCTAATAACGTAAACAGGTGTCTATTACTATCAGAAACGAGTGAAATTACTTAAACAAATCAAACATAATAATATAAACAAACGATATAATATTCTAGCATACCTCGTTTTTTATTATAGTCAAATCATGGGAGATCTGGTAAGAAACTCCACCCCACTCTGTGGTATTCCTCCCACCACATAACACTGTATACCATCATGATGAATTAACAATAAGAGTAAAGACGGATTATAACTTATAAGTTGGCAATAACTTAAGTATATAAACAGACAAAAACCGTTTTAACTTTACGAGTTCGTTGTTTACAAATTGTCTCAGGGGTAATAGTAACGCGGGGTAATTGTAAACGAATAAGTATGGGAAATTTCGTACTACGAATCTTCGTTACAAGATATTTATGAAGGAGGAGATAAACCCGGTATATTAGTGTGCTGAAAAGTCTACTTTTTTCGAATTAAGATATTGATATAAAAACGTGAAAGAGAAACATTCAAAATTTGTTTACAATTACCCTGCCTAACCCTACGCATTCTGTTTATTCCTGCATCATGTTTGGAAAACAAACAATTTATGGGAATTCCCTTCAGTCATTTAGTAAAATTATACATTTTATTTTGCAAAAAGTCGTGTAGTTTTGTTTTTTGTATTTTATTTGTGCCTAGTCCCTGTCTTAAAACACAAGTTTTCGACATCAGTGCATCGCCGCGCGCCGTTTTTTCGGTGCAGAAAAAACATCGAAATTTTCGTCCCTACCTTTAATTTATTGAAATAACATCCTGACGAGTTTCCGAGATAAAATCATTCTTGCCTTTTATATACTAGAGTAAATGATTAAAAATTGGATGTTGAATGAGCTTTGTTGGTGAAATAGTTAACGAGATAGAGCTTTTTTAAAATGCATATATGTTTGAAAAAGTGGGAAGTAGTCAATTTTGGTCACACGTTGTTAAGTGACGTCTAAACGACAGTTCTCACAATAAAATTTGTAATCCACAGTTTAAGGAAAACGGACTGAGAAAATCTTGGACTATTTGCGGAAATAACGTTTTGTGGAAGATTATCTCTGTCTTTTTTCCTTAATTTATCGATGTAGTCTAGAGAAAAGTCTTCAGGGAATTAACACACACAACCATATTCAAAACACTTTAATTTTTTCCGAATTTTTTGGAGAGCTAGATATTTTGTCATGTTAGAGATCTAAATCTTATGGAAGACTTTAAACATTATTTTCTCTTTCATTATACTCGTGAACTGAATGATCCTTTATTTCTCTCTCTTCTGATGAGGGCAGGTAATAAAGTATGCCCTACCTTTTTATCCGACATATCAAGATATTATATGAAATCAAGGAAAATTTAAATCGATTGCAAGATTAGAAAATGTTGCAGTAATTACATTCCGCAAAGAGGACGCCACCCTATCCATTCTCTCGCTCTCTAAGAATCAAATGACGAGGCATACAACGCCGTGTAGCTTTCAACGCTTCTGATAGCCATCGTTGGCGAAAAATTTTACTTGTGATTCATTGTTGTGCTCAAATGGAATTTTATTGTTACGCTTAACAGTTTTATGTTGCGGTTGATTTAATGTTATCGACAGGGACACACGCCACAGGCGCCAACGAGCGTCAACGTTGTTTAATTGTAGTGAAAGTGTAAAGTAATCATATATGAATGTCGGGGAATTCACTGTGTGTCCAAGTCCTTATCTACCTCTGCGACTGTTTCACTATTTGACTTCGACTGAAAAAGAGTTCTGTCACGAGACGCAAATTAGGCTGGTGTTGTATGTGGTGCTAAACATTCTCTCTGAGTCGTAGATACCGTTCAAACACTCGGTCAGAACAAGCAAAAACGTGATTTTTAACTTTTTTTTGCAGGGCTGTAGGGCTCGTCAACGGCAGAGTCATTAGAGCCCTTGTTTTTTTAATTTTTAACTCTTAATTTCCGAGCACCTAGTCATCGAAGAAAAGTTGCATCGTCGGTAAAATTGGTGATGGACAGGGATTCGAACCCGGAACCTCCTACTCTGGTCGCTGATGTGCTGTCCACTGCGTAGACTCCCAAAACCCGTACACCACATCCACCTGGTCTCCTCCTGTCAACCTGCGTCACATCCACATTGGGGGATGAGTGACCACTGGCGACCCCCTGCGACCCCCTGCGACCCCCTGCGACCCCCTGCGACC
>NNCF01127789.1:0-61057 GCA_002313205.1 Laupala kohalensis | reverse complement strand
TGCGACCCACTGCGACCCCCTGCGTCCCTTCTTGGACCCAGGGTGATTCTCATATAAGAAAATCAACATCACGGGACCCAGCAACGCTCGCATTTAGTTATTATAAAAATAATTTGTAGTTACTATAAAAATAATTTATAGTTATTATAAAAATAACATCTACTGCAAATAAGCTGAGATAGTGGACCCCACTTTAACTTGTTTACATAAACAAATGAAAAATTGCGGACGATTTTCCAGAAAACAAAATAATCTGTTTAACCTGTTTGGGGTGATCCGGATGGTACAGACCTGGAATAATAAAACGGCTGACGATAATTATAATATCAAATAAAACGACCCTTTGTTAAAAACATATATTTTTTTCTCAACACAAATGAGATAAAATTGTAATGTAAAATTTTTAAATTATAAATTAATTTAGTAATATTTTAAATTTAAATTTAGTAAAATTTTTAAATTGATTTAGTAATATTCTCAGAGAGTAACATTACTAAAAAGTTAATTTTTAGTCCTCAGAAAATATAACAAAAAGAACATATCACTTTTTTTACACTTCCAAATACAATTGAGTTGTTTTCATACGCATTATCTAAGATTGTCAGACAATACAACATCGCAATTCATATTATGGTAGTTAAATAGTTTTTTAATACGAGAGAAGTTTCTCAGGATGTATTATAGAATAAATATTAATATTGCATTTAATCGAGTATCTTACATTCTCCCAGATACCAGTTTCATCACTTTCTCTACTTTCTTTCGTTATTATCGACCGTAGAATTCATTGATTTCAATAGCAGGGACAAACAATGTAATTTAGTAACGTTATTTTACGAACCAACATGGTTGTTCATATTTGTGAAGATAAACATATTGAGTTGACACTAAACACGATTTTTAGAGTAAGGATAAAAATTAGAGAAGCCTTTGACGATATAACACAAAAAATTAAATATAAATTTATTGTAACTAGTAGGTTCCTGCATTCCGGATTCAGGGTCATTTTGTAAGAACGTATTTTAAAGAACGAACAAGAATGAGAAAGAAGGAATAGCAAAACAATCCACAAATTTAAAAAAACTGATAATTAATAAATGCAACTTGTATATTCATAAAAGGTGCTTCAGATATATTTAGATTTATTTGAACCTCAGAATATTTCTTTGTTGGATTTATACTTGTCATCGAAAGTTTCACTTTCGTCATTTAGTAGGATTTCATGTTCTTTTCAGATTTAACTTATCTATGGGTTTAATTTATTAGGATATCATATTCTATGACCTGAAGTAATACCTCTTTAGAATGCATCGATCGAGACAACAAAAACAATTTTGGAGAGCGATCGCAACGGCAAATTTATTATCAACCATCCATTTCACTCTTTTACTAAGCGTGCAGAGGAAGTGTATTAGAATAATGATAATATTGTTATTGAAAGCACAATTTGATTTTGATACTTAATGAAGTGAAAAATATGAGATCTTGCTTACACGCATGCACAGTGTCCTGAAAATCAAATATTTTCGGTATTTTTGATTTCTTGTCATCTCTACGTATTTCTGTGGACTCAAAAATACAAGATCACTTTCCAGAATGATTTTTCGTGTCTTGTTATTATTTATTTGTTTTTTATACAAGAACAGGAAGTTATATCTAGGGAAAAAGCATGCAAACCTCAAAATAAATATATCGAGTTACCAAAATACTTTTGTGGTTTTGGATTTATTATACGCTTCCGACGTTCATTTTTATGGCTACGCTGTTTTTTTCCTTATGACTTCTTTTTCTTGTAAATTTAGTTGCAGACCCTAGATAAATGTAATTATGGCCTTGAGGAAGTCTTACTAAAAGTCGAATCGTTGGCAGTCCGACGAATATTTTAATGAGCAAAACACAAGATCGCTTTCTTATAAATGATAAAATATTTATATTTTGGTCATCACTCATAGCTTCTCAGAATGTGTGTAATCCCAGGGTATATTGGTCTCTACGCTATTGGAGTGTTCTTTTGGAAGGAAAGATGGGAGTGTGACTAACCTACTTAAAGGGAATTGAAAAAGAGAATATTAAAAGAAGCTATTCAAATCGAAACACAAACAGAACAATTAAACATTTCAATAAGTAGATACTTAAATCATTAATGTATATCTTAAATAATAAAAAAATTGTTTATTAATCTAAAGAAATGTAATTATTGGAAGATTCTACGATAGAAAAAAATGCATGTGTATTAGTAGTTTATTATTAAGAACTTTCTTTGTTTTGTTCATTATGAGGAATGTGCATGAAACTAGGCTGTGAATAAGAAATTCTTAAAATGAGCTATTATCTTCATCATAAGTTTCACTGCGTGGATAAAGCACACTCTTTTTTTGTAATTGGAGTCCACAATATACGTAGACTCGAAATGCAAAATCAGAAAAATTAAATTTTAGTTTCTTAACTTGGAAACCGAAAAAGAGCGGTTAGTGTGAAAAATAGTGTCACGTCCAAAACCATCGTCCAAAAACGTTCTTAACTCTTGAGGAAACTATATTATTTTTTATAACGAATATCTTATAAAAATTGTGTTGTGTTTTAAATAAAGTTTATAAAAAATCCTCCATATTTCTATTCGTAGCAAGACATACAGATACGAATGCTATTGTATTATTACAAATTCGCTTGCGCTCGCTGGGGGGTAACCCCCCCCCCTTCCCCAGACTTGGTTTACCTCCAAGATGTAAACCCCCTTGAGAACTGCGCCGGTGACAAGCCATCTAGAGCAAGAACTCTTATTACTAGATTAAAATGATTCACCGCACAGAACAGGGTGTAGTAGTACCTCCCTGCTCAGACCATCGAACGCAGAGTTCGCCAGATGACATATAATCTAAAAGCAGAAAATGGATTTTTGTTCCACCGTAAAATTCATGCAATAAAAATATACCGAAAAATGCCTTATTTATTGTATGTATTTACTATCGTAATCATTTTTAAATAAAAGTATGTATTCCTCAGACCTGCCTCTCGTAAACGTTCTCAACTATTTTTCTCGAAGTTGTTGGTATATTAATATTGTTACCAATAACATATTTCTTAATGAAACCAAAAGTATATCTAGAACTTGTTTTGCCACTGCTCTATGTAACATTATTTCATTATTACCAATTAATGAAACTCCTTTTCCACTTTCTTGCATTAATCGTACGCACTTTAATTTGTCGAGACTGGAAATCAATGCCCTTTGAAAAATATCAATAATGTGAAATTTCGAGTCATGTGTTACATTCATTCCATTATAATTGGTAATTAAATACTAAAAAACTGAAACACACGTACGAAATGAAACTGTGGATCGATACAAATTATCAATAAATACTCATAATTATTATATTGGGAATTTATAATTTATTCTTTGAGTGGCAATGCTCAAGGCCAACAGCATTGAATGAGTAAACAATACGCCACCTGCATGCAAATGATACAGTGAGTAAAACAAATACTAATATGATATACGTATGATATACTTATAATGATACGTAAGTAAGAGAAATAATAAACTGATGTAATTACTATTTCACGAAGGCGTTGAAACATTAACTAAAATTTTGTATCGTAAACAGACTTAAAAATTACATAAATACAGAAAAATATACCCATAGTATTCTGCAGAGTGTCTTTGCAATGAAAAAGTAAAAAAACGTACCTTTGCATATCATTCACATGACTCATGCGACACATAAATCTATAAAAGCTACTTTTCACGAAAAACACTACGCTCACGTAGTGTAACTAATTATCACACTTCAGATGCACTTTTAAGTTTATAATAATAATTTATTAGTCTGCTAGTGAGCAATACTCGGTGACAGCTAGAAAAGAATACATAATACAATAATATGAGGTTAAAAAACAAATCGTCGCCAAAATAGCTATGAAATACACACACGATATAAAATGACAAAATTACTACACACGGTTACAACAAGAAAGAAATTAGATTTAAGAAATTAATTATCTACACGAGGCTCACGTGTGTATATATTCACATACATACACAAACACATTTTTTCTTACAAACAGTTATAGAAACACTCATACGTACGAGCACGCTCAGTATACACACATATATCATTGCTCTTCCTAAACCCTTAACGTAAAAGTAATTGCTATAAAATAATTAAAAGAATTTAATAACTATAAAGAATAAAACCAAAACAGGGTTGCTGTGAACAAGCATGCACACTTCACTACACTTCACTGCACTTCACATACACTCCTATTTTGAAGAAGCAAGAAGACGGTTGCAGAAACAATTTTACTCTTTTTGATAGTGTTGCTGCAGGTAAGTTATTGGTATACGTGCTCCTAAATCCAACACATCTAAAACTCGAGTTTTCCGACCGCGCTACGCGACATGACAGAATAATTACCAATAAATGAAACAACACTTTTTTCACTTCTTCACATTAAATGTAAGCATTTTAATTCGATTGTGGTTGCTGAATATCGATGGCCTTTGAAGAAAATATCGATTATTTTCGTGTAACATTTCAAGTCGCGACTAACATTCATTAATTGTTACTTTGAAATTTAGTATTATGAATATTCACAGTAAATTAACTATGCATACTCCTTTTTAATAAACATATTTTTCTTTAAAACGAAATAAATATGGTGTATTGTTGAACGTATTGTCACCTCCCAGGGAACACCACCTTAACGTCCGTGCGGGTGGTGAGGGTTTGCAGTGTCAATGAAGCTGAAAGCTATGCCGGCGGTAGTGTAACTACCGGTAGGGTCTCCCAAGCTGGACATGTCTCTACCGAGGTACCAAACAAAGTGTGTTCCACAATGCCGTATTTCCCCCAACCATTCCGTCTTCCTTACCACCTGCTGCCTTGTAGGAGGGGGAGGGATTCCCAAAGGCTGTGGGAAAAAAACCCCAGACAGAAAACCAACTGCAGATCCACAAGCTGTGAGATGGCAGCCCCGTCAGTGAAATCGGACCAGATTGGGGTGGTGTTCCGTTTAGTCTTAAATCCCCTTACCATGAAACCTCATGAAGGAAAGGAAAGCCGGGAAACGATTATAAGACGACACAAGCGAAGAATTAAGGATAATGATGTGGGAATCCCCACGTGGAATGTGAGAGGTATTTTACAACCGGGAGCAAGTAAAAATCTGGATGACACTCTGATGAAATACGAAGTAGATGTGGCAACAGTGCAAGAAATGCGATGGGAAGTAACTGGACGATTACATATTGATTAGTAGTGGATATAAGGAGAATATACTGGGAACTGGGTTTATGGTGAAGAAGAAATGGATGTCCGCTATAATTCGATATGAAACAATACAGGAAAAGATATGTGTATTGATATTGAATGGAAAGTTGAAGAATATTTCTTGCATAAGTATCCATACCCCTACAGAAGAAACGGATGAAAATGTTAAGGAAGAGTTTTATTGGTAGTTGGAAGAAATATGTGAGAGCATACCAAGAAGTGATATAACAATACTGCTGGGAGACTTCAATGCCCAAATTGGGAGGGAAGAAAGACCAACAGTAGGTAAGCATAGCAAACACGAAACACGCAATGACAACGGCATAAGAGCAGTGATGTTTGCTACAGGAAACGCGCTAAGTGTGAGAAGCACCTATTTCATTCACAAGGAATGTCATAAAGGAACATGGGTCTCACCAGACAAACAGCACATTAATAAGATAGGTCACGTAATGATAAGCAGGCGGTGTGCAACAAACATAGATGTGAGAAGTTACCGAGTTGCATGTTGTGGTGACCATTTTATGATAAAAGCGTTGATGAGATAAAGGATTGGGGTGAGGAAGGGTAAGACAAATAACAGAGAATTGAGGTATGATGTAGAACACATTAGAGAAAGGAAGATACAAGTAAGATTCTCGGGATTCTCCCGTTTCCTCTCATTCCATCCCAACACTCACTCTTCATCATTCANGGTGCGACAGGAAGGGCATCCGACACCCTGGAAATTCCCCCGCCACATCAAAGTAGTAGGCATCATATCATCCCCATCTCTACACCCCTACAGACTAGGGAAAAGGAGTTAAGGTTCAAACAAACTATAAGTTATACCAAATTTCACGTTTCGACGACTAGTGGAAGTATTATGTAATTCTGATATATAAATGAGTGAGTTATGCGGAGGGTTTTATATTTTATGGGACTCGCGTTGCTCCAAAATTAAGACCCCCAATTAGCGAGCTGCGCCCTTTTATTGCCTTAACATTTTAATTTTTCTATCATCTTCCGTTCGATTGAAAAACTTGTTCGGAATATATTCAGTCCTCTACATACAAATTATGGACTATATTTTTCACTAACATATCAATTTGATGAATTAAGTATCACGAAATTTGTGTACAGCATATTTAGCTGCTTTTCGGGCCAACATCATTCAATATATTTTTTTTTCTTTATACAACTTTTGGAAGTAGTGTGGTGAAGAAAGAACATCTAAATATTGATAAGTATACTTAGATAATTAGGTGAAATCTTATGAACATATCGTAATAAACAAAAATATTTCTTTACATCAATATCAATACTGTACTTCGTAAGAAACGCAGAAATAATTTTCAAAATGAACGTAACATATTTTTTCGAATAATTTTTTGTAGATAAAACTGAATAAAAATTTACAATGGGGGCTCAAACCGATTACCTCTTATGTTCACTTTCACACATTTCCCCTAGACCACGGGAACCGTTAAAATGACATCAGGGTAAATAGGGTTTTAAAATGCAATGGTAATTAGCATAAATATTACCAATTGAAATTGTATTCCCTGATATAAAGCCAAACAATACTTCTTTATTCTTCTTTATACTTTCAATAAAGTTATGTTATATAACTTGGATTAGATATTAAAGTATATTGATAGAAAAGTTTAAATGAAAAATACACAATAAAAAGTCCTAAACTATAATATTCGAAAATTCTAAGCTCAGAACGGTTCTGAAACAAATGTACAATGTATATATATTCATTTGTTGCATAATAGTGCAATTTGATATAAGTTCAACAAACATTTAAAGGAACCGAATGTGATAAATTAATACGAAACATAAGTTGCAAACTCACGTCATGGCTACCGTACATCGTAACTTCGATTTACGATTTATTTCCAAAGAAACCAAGCATTTTTTGCGAGAAAGGTTTCGTACAAAAAATAAAATTCAATTATTTTTCTTTAATTCATAGCCTTTGACTTTTTTAGTACTTCGATACAACGCAAAATGTAAGCACCGTATATTTTACGTAACACGTCTGATGGAATTTTACAATAATCAATATTAAATACATTTTATGGAATGGAAACAGTATAACACAAAAATAGAAGCATTCAGATATGTCGAATTACGAAACGTTTCGACAACTGTAAATCAACTAAACCGCAAGTTGACTCTAACGCAAGCAAGTACGAATTTTGCCGCCCGCACAGCGCCAGCCCGCATGGCATCGTAATCCCATGTTGTCTTATGACGTAATCTTCACCCCCCCCAAAAAAAAAATGTTCTTTAAAATTAAATTTCCTGAATTTTTGGAATTTTGTCATTCGTTGCAATTATATAGCTATGATCACACCAAATTTCATGTTTCTACGACTAGTACAGTATCTGATAATTGTGATAATCGTGAGTTACCGGAGGGCTTAATACTGTATTAGATATTGCTAATTTATACCAAATAAGTGCATATTTTTTCTGTACTAAACATTGTGCTCCAAAAGTACTATAAGATAAATTCTAGATGCTACATGAATATATATTTTTTTGAAACTATTGTTTGGTTATAAGTTAGACAATCTGGAGTGTATAAGATAGAGACACACAGGGTTAACACCTGGTATCATGGTGTGGGAGCCATGTCTTACAATGACCGTTCTCCTTTGGAGAACACTGTTTATTGAATTCATCAAAATATTTAAAGATGTGAATCGTAATAGCACTCTTGATTTTAATCAAAATATTGTGTGTGTAATTTATACGCGTTAAATTGTGTATTTTCCCATTAGCTAATCAATGAGTTCAAGAAAGAATATTCATCTAGCATTTAGAATTTATCCTATTATACTTTTAGAACACAATGTTAAATACAGGAAAAAGTTATAAGCACTTATTTGGTTCAAACTCTGTTAATGTGACTGCATTTGTTATGAAGGAGTAGTATTTGTTTATGTTTGTGTTGCTACGATAGAAATGAGGAGGAGATTTTATAACCTTTGTTTAAAATGCAGCTCAATTTTTATAACGGTTCGCTATATAAAAACCTAGTTTCTTCGAGAGCAAAGTATGTTTTTAGACGATGGTCTCGGGTGTCTCTTCTTTTTTACTTTTTGTAATGCCCCTTCTTTGATTCCAGAGTATGATAAACTAAAACTTGATAAATTGTCTTTGCATTTAGAGACGTTGCATATGTTGTTTGCGACGTGTGTCTTTCACACGCAGTGAAACCAATGACGAAGAATGTTGTTTTGTTTTTAATTTCATTTTCACAATCTTCACTTTCATGCACGATGCTCTTAACGAAAAAATTTTAAAAATGCATTATAATATGGTATTGAATTACCTTCACATACTTAACACTTTTTAAGATTTTAATTAATTCTTTTTATATCGTTTGTGTGAGCTTTAAATGATAAGATAATAATTTTAACAAGTTAAAACTCTGAATTCAATACTGATTGAAAAACATGCGTTTTTTTCTATCGTGGAATCTTCATATAAATGCGTTAATTTTAAATTAATAAAGAAGATAATTTTGTGTTATTGTTTAATTGAAACGTACAATAAGGATTCAAGTAGCTATTCATTGAAAATTGTCCTGTTGTGTTTCGACGCGAATAGATTCTCGCATTCTACGTAGTTATTATTTCAAGTCATAGAATATGAAATCCTATTAAATTAAATGATGAAAGATTCATCTTCGATGACCAACAAAACAAATCCAATAAAGCAAAATTCTGAAACTGAAATAAAAGTGATGTGGTTTATTAATTGCGTTTGCTCAGATCAAAACGACTTTTAAAAGAATTCATGAATTTGAAAACAGGGTTTTATAAGTTAAATAAATCCAAATACTGTGTTTGGATAGATACCTTTTGTCAATATATAGATTGCATTTATTTATTATGAGTTTGTTAAATTTTGTCAGTGTTTTTTGATCTTAGAACGTTTGATTATTCTTGTTTGTTTGTATTCTAATATTTCAGTTACATGTCTCGCTACAAAGCAATAATTGCAAATGTAACCTTAGAATAAAATAAAATTTCGGAAAACACATGAATCTACAGCAAACAACTCTTTTTAATTGATGTTATGTTATATTCGCCATTGCCTTAGGACCCGTGATCGGAATTGATGGGATGGTCTCTTACTTGCTTCCGTAGAGTAAATTTGATTATTGTCCCCTACGTGGTCATACGAAGTTTGTAACTGATTTTTTTTACAATAAATTTATTATGATGATACCACCGTGCATCTATTTCTTCACGCCTTCGGCACCTTCAGGACCTACAAGGGTACAGTTGACTTGACTTGATTGAAGAGGAGTATCAGGATATGACGATAGTTACAAATCATTTGTAAATACGGCTCTTAGCAAATTTATGTGATTGAAGTATTACAATGTAATCCAGTTTGTATCGTTGATCAATAGTGATTTTTCTGCATTATTCAATATTCAATGGATTGTACAAAAGTGAAATAATTTCTTTCAAAATGAAGAAGAATAGCTGGTGAGTAGAAACTCATTTCACCATGCACTCTGAAAGTAATTTACCAAGGAACCTTTGTGCCGATTATGACGTACAGCTGCTGTGTGTGGGCATCATATGCACAGCTTTCAAGATCAAGATCAATACTTGACAAAGCCATACTTGACATCATGAGAGCCTACATAACCTCAGTGACCGAAGGTCTTGAAGTACTAACATAAATTTTAGCTCTTGACCTCATGGAACGGAAGTTAGCAGCCAGATACACTCTGAGAAGCTCAAGGGGTTTCTTCATAGGAAAGCAATATTATTGTGCGGAAACCAGCCCAACAACTCAGTTTGAAGACAGTCACAGATGATAACTGAGTCATTGAGATTAATATAAGAAAATCGTGGAAATCACAATCACAGACTTGGTTCTGGAACTATGACAGGAAAGATGAAGTGAGTCATCCAAGTCTATACTTTTGTCGTATATCTCTGCTATGGGGTGATATGGAGCAGACCATCTTCCCAGAAAGGAGTATGTATGGATCATTATCAACCCGGGGCAATTCAACTNGGACAATCTCCCCAGAAAGGAGTCAGTGTGGATCATTACCAACCATGAACCATTCATCCAACGACTGAAATCTTTTAATCTGACTGACAATCCGTTTTGTCGATGAGGACAGAGCGACACATATATACATCTATTAACTGATTGCTCTGAATTATATAATATTAGAAAATTATTCGAAGATCTTACTCAGAGGGAATTAAATCGAGAAAACCTGCCTTCTCCGTGGGTTTCTGATTTACAACCTTTGATGGAAGAAGTCATGACGTGGATAATTAAACACAAAGTTGAATAGAAAGCAATTTTAACATCATACGTCGCATAAAGCAATAATAGATAACTCAATTAAACTATTTTTCTAGTTTTGTCTAGTTTTAATTTGTAAATTACATGTACGTGTAATAGTGTAGTAGAGTACAGTACAGTAGATTACAGTATACTTCAGTGCTTGAAGGCGCTAAATATCAACAAACTTATTGTTAAAAATTTACAACAAAAATTTACAAACTACATATCACCACGTGGATGACTTCTTTTCTCTGCGGAAGCTAGCAAGGTACCGTCCCATCAATTCCGATCAAGGGCCCTAAGGTAGAGGCGGATTTAACATTTCAACACACTCCTAAGATAAGAAGAAAATAGTTCGGTTCGTGTTATAATATTAACAGAATACCAACAAATTTGTGTTTAATAAAACACAGAAAAGTTATTTCACAAGTACGTATTATTATCAAACTACAGATTATTCGGAAAATATTGTCTATAAATAGTTACTATTAAAATAATACTAAATTCCAGATTTATTGTTTCAATAGACGCCGTTTCTAGGCAAGAGCCTAGCGAGTCTGTATAACAAATCCGCCTCTTTCCGAAGAAAAACTGGAGAAAAACCCGGGCCAGGATATTGCTGAGTATTATCTTCAGGTCTTTGTTGACTTGTTGTTTGCCTCATATCAAGTAAATATCGCTGATGTAAACCTATTGAAGTACATGGAGCATTTCGTCTTGTTGAAGTTGGTGACAAATCATGGATTCGAAAGTTTCATGATCCATCTGCTCTATCGATTGTTGAGAATTGTTTTTATGATCTATGATTATCATTTCCAGTTTGGTAGTAATGCCGCGTTTTCACGACATCAATGAGAAAGTCAATAGTTGGCTTCCAATGACTGGAAGGCAATTGTTGTCTTCTCTATTTGACCTTGTCTCTCCATATGATGCAGTGATGCGGCCAGTACAGTCACATTAGCTGAAATGTGATGGCGGTTTGTGCGTCGTGGAGTATCTCGAGGAGAAATAAATACAGAACAACTCGTTGGTATTCCTATTGTAAGGGTCATTGGCTTCTAAAATCTCGCCAGTGGTGCCCATATGAAACCAACTATTGCCTTCCAATCATTGGTACTTATATTTTAAACAAAATTTTTACATTAAGGGATGTATTCTGCTTTTGAAAGGAGTTTCTTAACAAACTGGAATAATACGTTTCTTAACTAGTAATACCGGAATTACTCCATTTTTTATTGTTCTACAAGCGTATTGGGAACAAAATTGTTGACAAAACTTGTTTATTTGAATGTGGTAGTCTCCCGTATTGAAAGAAACTCACAGATCGCACAAGAAAATAAGAATAGTTTTTTAATTTGCAGCTGTTGGAGAGCGGATGGGCTATGTGAATGTTGCGGACGGTAACGCGTACCACCAATGTACTGTTTGTATTTAATTTTACCAAGAGTGGAGGAACTTACCCTAAGCAACAATCATTTATACATTATTAGTTACATTTAATGGACTTAATACTCAAGAGAAATTTTACTTGACGTCCATTTTATAATACCAAGTTAATGAAAATGGCCTGGGTCAGCAATTGTATAATTCGGAGGCTAGCATAGAGTTAAATATAAATAGAGACAACCGTCTCTGCTGCAGATTGTCCTTGATAACATCAGATAGAAGATACTGAGAGAAGTCGCTCTCTCGCTTGCACATCCGCTTGGAGGGGAGGGAGGAGGGACTTTGCAACGACTTGTGGGCAGCAGTCAGCAGTTAGTGAGGGGAATCGAGTTCCCCCACCTAAGACTATGTGCGAGAGAGACAGAGAAATCTCTCGTCGTTTTCCCCTCAGGACAACCGGCGCATACGGCTGTTGGGTCTACGTATATATACACGCATACTAGAAGTAGGAAATGTAAAGACAGCATTTGTTGGAATCTTTTCTTCAACCAATATGCCTCGTACATTGCATACACCTGTTTCTTCATCGTCAGAGGAAGGAGGTGGATAGCTTATAAGTTACGGTGACCAGAAACGTAGAAGATAGTAAGTACTTTTGTACCAAAAGGAAGAGTATTATAATATTTTTAAGTTGTTATGTTACTCTTGCAGCCTTAAAAAAATTGATTTACTCCACACCGTAAAATACACATGCTTTGTTTGCCATGACAATGAAATATACTTGTATTTTAATTAAAGAGTGAATGTGCTTTTACGTGAAATTCCAACCTATCACAAACATTTTTGTATACATAACATTACCGTCCACAAATTCATATTACCGTCCACTCAGGAGATTATTTATTTTTACTCCTTTTGTTTTCTAAGGCCGGTATTACTCAGTCATATTTCTATGTCATATCTATGACAAGATGTGATGAAAGATATGGTCAAAGGTTTTCTTAACAAGAACCTATGTCATAGATAAATGATCATTGTTGAAATATAATCAAAGCTTGTGCATTACACAATCATATTTTTGATCATACATCTTTGATACCGGTCAATGTGCAGTTGAAATGTGAATTTAGTAAATAATTTTTCTTATATTATACCTACTATCTGTTGAAGCCAGACAAAGTTCTCTTGTATAATAAGTCATAAACGTTTACTTAAAGAAAATGATGATTTGGTCTTTAGTGATGTTTATTGTTCGTATTTCGAACCAATAGCTATCCTCTCCTGACCTGCACACCTGATTATTACCTTCAGTATTTCCAATTTTCTACCGTGGTATTTATTGATGCTGAGTACACGGCATTTCCTTTGGCCCGGAGAGAAGAACATGCCCGGCGTGGAGGTGGTAGACTAATATTTCATTTGATTGATTTGGACAAGATTCTGCATTAAGATTACGTAGGAGCGACGGTAGGAGTCATTGACACGTCTGCGCATGCGCGGATGCTCAAAACCTCTCAGCCTGCGTTCAACTGATCGATCAACATAACCTCACAAAATTTACTAGTTGAATTCATTTGCATGATCACATCGTCTGTTGTGGTTTTAATTCATTTTATCTCACGACGGGACTCTTCGGTTGACGCAACTTATCAATTGATCAAAATCCATCGCACAACATTGAAATACAATCTTGAAAGCTGCAACAACCATGGCAACCCTAGCCTCGATAAGAGCGAAGTAAACGTACCCAAGGGTTTTCGTTGCTTTTAGCGTTGGGCATTTCGCACGGCTAGTCGCAGTGTCGACATCTACACCCTCATTCTTTATCACGAGAAGGTTCATGTTGCGTTTCCCTTCTCTTTCCTCTTACTGCTGATCGTCGCTCCAACATGATCTTGCCCTTACGCGCAGTCCTCAGATCATGTTCGCACCCGATTTCTTTTAATTCGTACAATATCGTACAGCCATATTCATTAAGTTTAATAATATGTCAAAACATTTATTAACACGATATGGTTAATAATAATAATAATAATTACAATTTTTGTTGATGATTTTCGCTTAGAGTTATTTTGTTGCTAACTAAATTGTGTAAAAAAATCCTTAGGTTTTTAAGTGGATGGGGATTCCCTTCATCACCCCGTATTTTCTCCTCTGTGTAACTGACATACGACCATGAGCTAAAAATATTTCCGATGGTGAGGAGCGACACAGTACCTTGTTGCTGAGTGCTGTTTTTTGTAGGAAATTTCCCGTGGAACGTGAAATAAGGTTTCCCGTTAAGTTATTTCATTATTTTATGGAGAGTTATTTGTTGTTCGTTCAATGGTGATATGCCCAAGAATTATGAGTGTATGAAGAGCACACACAGATACAAATTATCAGAAATCTCGAATACCATTAACCCTACAAACTTGAAATTTGACCGGTCTTTTTTAGGGTGTATGCATCCGCTAGGTATGCATTCATATTAGTATTACGAAAATCCATTCCTAAAGGGATGAATTAGGGGTTGGAATGTTTTATTTGTGTATCTCACCATATCTGTGAAGAACCTGGACCAATTTCAACCAAACATGATACACAGATTACAAACTTTCTGACAACAAGCACTGTAGGGGTAAGACATCCTGACACCCTTAGGCAGGGGATGGGAAGAGGGTGGCATGTAAAAATAATGAAAAAATCCGATATTAGATTTGAAACCATAGTTCTCGATGACGTTGAGATGGACAAGGGCGTTCCCGATGCTTTGCTTGTTCACATTGAGTTCATATTGCAGATAACGTACCATTAGCATCCCTGGGGTAGGGGTGTGAACGGGGGACACGTAAAAAAGGGTAAAAAAACGGCCGATATTGGCGTTGAATACCTCATTTCTTAAGACACAGAACAGCAGAATCACGCTCACAATCCCGCGGTCATCCCCTATGAGGAAATATACTCGCTTTGGGAAGGAGATGAAATGAAAAATAATCGAAAATGATAGATATTAGTTTTGAGATCACAGTTTTCGAAGCCCTGAGGTTAGTAGTGACATTCTCGAAGACGCCTAAGTTCACAATCAGTCTGCATAAAACTCCAGCACCCGTACAGAAGGAGATGCCATGAAAAAATTGTCGAATATGACATACAGGTATACCAGCGACGAGTCCAGTGTCGGCGTCGCTGAGTTGATAGTGAAATCTCGATATCTCGATATCGGTCTAAATTCAGCCCTCATTGAAGAAAGACACCACTTGGTTTGGGGAATAAGTTTATGGATAAAAATGGTTGAAAACTAATTTGGAAATAAAATAAAATTTGCATCGGATCAATTACTTTGTATTTCCAAGGACATCATATACCCTTCAGACCATGAGGTGCGCGCCACCTCTAATCGCGGGAGTTGGGAAGAGCGTGACGCAAAAAATATCGAAAATGTCCGCTGAGAAAGGATTTTACGAAAATTGGTGAAAATACGGGAATGAGGATACACACCAGTACTATCAAACCACCAACATTAATGGATAATATTCTCACTGGACACCAATGGAAACGCGAGAAAAAATAAATTTGCAGATATATTACAAAATTCACGAGAAAAAAGCCGTGGGGAGTCAGCTAGTAGTCCATAAAGGTCGAGAACACGATGCAGGGCGGTTCTATAAAAATGACCAGAATTTTTCACGGAGCATCGTGGAGTGGTTTGCTCGATTTCCATTATGAAATTAAATATCTTCATTTTCGCACCCTGCCAAACTTTCCTGTTACCAGCAAAGAAAAAACATTCGTGGATTCTGAGGGATTTTTCTACGAAAATGTCTATGTAACAAAAAAAAAGTCACTTACAGTTAAATTGATACACTGTTTTCTGGAGAGTTATTTGTCGTTTATTGAATGGTGATATTTACATAATTTAAGGAGGTATAAATTAATCACGGGAAGATCAAATTAAGTTTTTCTTTTTTTCTTAAAAAAATGAATTTTTGAGAACACAAATTCAAACAGAATGATGTAGATTTGAATGAGTTAACATGTTTTCATGGTGAACTACAGTAATTTGTGTATTTTAACGGTTCAATATTTTTGAAAGTATTTGAAACGTTATCATTTGCATAGAAAACTTTAAAGTAGATTAAATCCTAATGGAAGAAAATTCTGTTATCCTAATGATTTTTTAAAACAAAAACTTTTCGAGTTTTTTATTAATAAGTAATTTATCTGGTAAAGGCCGTTAAATTTTGGTCGGTAATTCTGCTCTGGTCAACCAGGATTCTGAGTGGTGCTGCCGTTGCCGTGACAACGTGGCTGTGGGTCAGGACCTGTATTGGAGCAAAAGTTAATGTTTAAAAACGGAATTCATAATATTGGTGTAACAGCACACCACAAGCCCATATGCGATGTGCTTAATCTTTTGTGGAGAAGCGGGATTCAACCATAAACCACAACCTTTATGGTAGAGTTCGCTGCCACCAGCTTGGTTTCCCCAAGCAATCAAACACTAGAGTAATAACAATAAAACATTTAATTCAAATTAAATAAAGCTCTGAATATTTACAAATGTAGACAAACTCGCAAATCATAAATACAAGTTTGAACTTGTTATTACTTGATATTGCTATCTAAAAGCAATAATTACACACAGTTATAACTACTGGTGTTATGAATTAACTCGGAAATCTACCCAGATTATCCGAAGTTCAAAAAGTTCCAAGTTGCTATCTCGAAATAAATAACTGTTCCAAGCTATGTTATTCGCGCCTATAGCAAGTAATAGAATTACCGCAGCAATTCTCAGTGGTCTGACGACCAAACTAACCAAGTTACATATTAAATAACTTGCGTACTTCTATGCGCTTTCGCACTTGCCTCAAAGTCTGAAAACCTCCAGTATAAAAGTCACTTAGGAGCTAAATTCCCTCCAATATATATTGAGGTGGAGGTCACGTTACTACCTCTTCGCCCGTTTCCAACACCCCACCTCGGCTTGGTCACTCCTCAGCTTCCGAGAAAAACTGCCTTTTCGGATGAACACTATTTCTGTCAAATGCTGAAATTTTCCTTCTCCGGGCGTTCATCTCAGTTTTGAGAAGTAGATGGGAACTGGTCAATCTCTTCACAATACGAGAGGTCTTAACGCGCACCTTTCCTTGTTTGGGCGGCGACGGGCATGACTCTTAATCGCCTTTGGTATTTCCGGCGAGCACAGTGCTTGAAAATGTTATTTCGAAATCTGTACTGGCCACGATGTTACAATTGGCAACGGTGATAATTAGTTTTTTCGCGTGCCCAATTAAAATGTCAAAATCTACTAAGTAGGTGGATGTTGTTGAAGTACAATATAAGTTAACTTGTAATTTAAATACTGATTTTAATTTTTTTTTCGAATAAAACTTTAATTTTGTAGAATGAAAACTGTTTGTTTTTAAACATATTTTTAATATTTGTTTATTAAATGCTCTCAGAACAAAATGTCTTGTTTACTCGTATTGTATGTCACTTGTAGATTAAACTATGAAATGCTTAAGGATTCAAAATAATGTCTCGGTCATCTTCAATTGTGTACAATAATGTAATTATCTACAAGTAATTGTTGTCGCTGTCGACAATTGTTAACAAAACTTATTAACAATGAATATGTTATTGTGAAAAAGAATGCGCGCAGTGATTATTTTGATAATTCGGAGTTCTGAAGACCTTTTTAGAACTACAACAACAACAACGACGACGACAACATTCGATCAGGAAACAATTGCGCAACCACGACGCACATCACGGACTTATTATTTTCTATAAATTTATTAAGTCTTATTCCTTTTATTAACAAATTATCCTTATATATGCTCCACATAAATATATTCATATCAAAATTCCTATAGGCATCGGATCAAAAGTTTCGATATAAGTAAAGCAAGTATCGAGCGAAGTATTTACTTTAATCGAATCAAAAGTTTCGATACAAATAAAGTACTTTATTTGAGGGCTTTCCATTCACAACCAAAAAAGTTGACTAGTCATCTCTTGGCTGACTGTAGTCAACTTCGCTCGGAAATGTGTATGGAATGCCCAATGGGTGGAATGTGTATGGAATGCCCCAGTCGACTTCTGGGTTAGCGCATAAGCGCTGGATACGAAATCAGAAGCGGCAATGAACGAGAAATTGGATCATGTTGCTACAACTTCTTCCGAATCCCGAACTTTGTCCGTATTCTTATAACCTTACACTATCAAATCTTGCTAACTTCGGGTAATGCAGTGAAAATGTGAGTGAGTGGACATAAGTGATATTTGAAGTGACAATACCAATTTTTGACACCATATCAGTAAATTTTAAATTCCAATTTTTTTTATCATAAAAGCTGCATTTTCCAGTAACAGTTGTCTGTATTTTTAATAGCGTTTTTGAAAACCAATAAAAAGTTAAATGTCAATTTTAATTTTTTTGGTACCATATATTAGGCTTATCTAGATTGTGTACAACAAGAAATTTACATTTTTACTTTATTTGATGTAAAATGTTACAATTAACAAATTTTATGAACCAAATTGCTATCTTTTGTCCAATTTCTTGCGAGGAGTCAGGGTCAGAGAAGATGGAGGTGGAAGCTGAAGAGGCTGCATAGAATACAAGAATGAAAATTGTCCTTTCTTTAAGGTACATTCAAGATGTAACTAGTAATTTTACATCATTGTACATGCCAGGAATATACTATGCAATATTTCAACTTCCTTTGGCCAAATTAAACACAAAGTAAACATTTTAATAGAGTAGACAAGAATATTGTTATTACAAAGTAAAAGATTTTCTTCTAATGAACAAGTCATCCCTACAGAAAGATCACACGATTCAAATAACTCTCACCCTTTTAAATGAGCAGTTCTATCCTGGAAGTGGGAGCAATGGGAATCACATCTCCATTGCTACCCAGTCCCTTATTGTTAACTAGAGATAAACAATGTAATTTTAAAGCCATCAGATCCGGAAAATTTATAAACGAAGCAACTCAAACACAATGCAAAGAACTTATCAGAGGCTTCAAGGATGAAGCTGTCAACTTGATGGTGCACCCATCTTTTGTCTTTACTAGAAATGTATTCATGTATTGTCACTGCTCAAGTATTGATACTTACAAAAAAGGCAGATACCTTCCCAAACATTTTATTGAATTTTGTCACTGTTGAATCTCCTCACATCCTTTCGTAGTCATAGTAATAATAATAATAATAATAATAAATTTATTGTCAAAAAAGCAGTACAAACTGCGTATAACCACGTGGAGACCAATAAACTAATTTACTCTCCGGAAGCTAGCAAGGGACCATCACATCAATTCCGATCAAGGGCCCTAAGTCAGAGGCGGATTCAAGAATGTCAGCAAAAATTCCTAGATAAGATAAAAAGTTAGCTGCGAATAATAATAATAATAGAATGTCAATATGTTTGTAATTTAACACAAAAAATTTATTTTACATGTACAAATTATTATCGAACTATAGATTATTCTGAGTAGAGTGTATAAAAATCATAAGAATTGAAATAACACTAAATTCACGATTTATTGTTACAATAAACACGCCCCTAGACAAAGCCTAGAGCACCTGTATAAGAAATCCGCCTCTACCCGAAGGAAAAACGGAGAAAAACCCGGGCCAGGATAGGGCTACAGAATTAATGTACACAACCGTGCCAAAGTTGAGCAAACATAAAACTAAATTAATATGAGCCATAAGACAACACAATCATGCAAGTAAATAGTCTTTGAAATTGTTATAAGTTATTTAAAAAGTACTACAGCAATGGCGTCATAAAGTACAAGACGGATTTATCTCTTATTAAAATCAATAAATTATTTTACATTGTAGAAGCACTGGTGCAGGAGGCAGTTTTTAACCGCGGATTTAAAGAGATTCAATTTCATAATATCTTTTATATTCTTGGGAAGGGAATTATACAGATTGATTCCCGAATGATAAGAGAAAGAGTGGTTGACAAAGATTTGGCAAAGAGTGGTTGACACTCTACGGCGGTGAATATTAAAACTATTGTGAGTATTGTGTTCGTGAACGAGACTGTTTCGTATCAAGCAAGGGTGGCACTTCAGTAATTCGGTCTTAACGGACATGACCGTTTCATAAATATGAATGCATGGAAGTGTTAAGATATTTAATTCCTTAAATAAAGGTTTACAAAAGTTTCGGGGGTGAGATTTACAAATTATCCGAACTATCCTCTTCTGAATTCTGAAAGTTTGAATGCTCTGACCGCAGTATTTCAGACGGTTTATTAATTTTTTGTCATTTAACTATGTATTAAAGTAGTGAATGTCTGTTAGCAGATGAGGACTTTCAGATTGAGACGATTTTAAACAGACCACTCAAGTGAATGTTTTATACTATCCTGCAGTTTCAAAGTTTCTTTTTCATATGATACAATTTCAGAGATTATTTACAGCATCTACAAATATAAAATTTCGACTGGAATAAACAGGATTTTTCGAAGGATTTTGTTAAGCTTCTAATTTCGCGAACGGATTTCACGAACACAACACTCGTAATAAGGTTAATATTCATCGTCCTGGCCTGTCAACAACTCTTTGCCAAAGAAGCTTTTGTCATTCAGGAAAAAGTTTGTATAATTCCCTTCCAAAAAAAAACAACAAAATAAATAAATAAATAAATTGAATCTCTTTAAATCCGCGAATATTGTTTTCCACATGACTTCGGATGATGTAAATGATGTAACCTCTTATACTTTATCACGCCATTGTTATAGTAGTCTAGATACTGATTAAATTCCTTTTTCATGCATGTTGGTTTTACTCATTTTTGTTTGTTAATAGTTTATTTCTAACTGTACGCAACCTTCGCACGGTTGTGTACATTATCTCTGTAGCCCCATAGGTCCGGGTTTTCCTCCGGGCAGTGACGGATTTTCCTTGGTCGGGAATGTCATTGACACTTTTGTTTTATTAATCTCGAATTTTTACTGCACTAATATCTACAATTTATTTTGAATAATTAATGGATAGTACGTATTTAATAAATAATTTATTTTGTAAATATTAAATCCGCCACTGCCCATGGGCCTTTTGATCGGAATTGATGGGCTGGTTCTTTGCTTGTTTTCGGATAGTAACTTAGTTTATTGCCCCCCACGTGGTCATACGCAGTTTGCAACTGCTTTTTTGACAATAAAGTATCCTCTATGATACTAACGCGAGGGTGAAACTTGAGAATGTAGCTCGCTACTGGATATAGTTAGAACCTAAGCAACAGGAAAGGGAGACATAATTCAACTTTGTACTCTGATAATTTTACATAACATTATTTAGTATTTTGAGAAACATATTGTACTATCACTGTTATAATACTGTAAAAATGTAGATTCCGATTTATATAAAAGTGTGAGGTTAAAATTAGACATATCGTGACAACACGTGCGTTGAGTGCTTAAAATGTTTTGCAACAATATTAGTAATCTTATTCATTAATTTCACGTCATTGAACAATATCAAACAATTCGTATCATTCAGAATTTTACGAGAAATGGATGTATGTTCAAACGAACGCGAAGGTTCTCATACACTAAGAGACAGTACTGGACGCTTCTCGACTGCCCTCCGCCAACTAGTGGCAAAAGAGCATCGGACCTCGTTTTCAATAGCTGAGTCAGTCTTTCTTCAGAATGACCGGAAAGGCTAAAAGATTCTATAAATACTACGGGAAATATAACGGTTTGCTCAGGGTAGCTGAAATGAAGGAGCAGTAAGACTAATGCCAACTTTCAGCTGAAATGCATGGAGAGTAGTAACAGGATATGTTGAACGAAAAATTAATTCAGTACAAGGAACGTACCTCCTTGCAATAGGAGGCGCATATCGCACATTATCACGAGAAGCGTTAGAAGTTATATATGGAATAATGCCATTGGATTTATACATTGCTAATTACAATTTCGAAGGAAAATACAACAAACAGGAAAGATAACTAATACAGGGGAAGAAATAGAAAATAAAACAAAGGAATGGAAAAGAATAATAGCAAAACAAATAATGCAGGTATGGCAAATTCGATGGGAAAGAAACTCAAAAGGACGAATAACCAACAAATTTATTCCAAACGTGCGATTTGCCTACATGAATCGAAAATGGTTCAAGCTTAATCCATGTGTTATTGAGTACATAATAGGTCATGGGAGTTTCAATAGTTTCCTAGTAGAGAGGGGAATGAGGGAAGAATCAGACTATATGTGACGAAAAAGAAGAAAACCGTGAATATCAGATTTGGGACTGCAAGTGGTACGACGAGGAGCAATCAGAATACGAGTACATAAGAGAAATGAAGAAACAAGGAGTTACTGGAACACAAAATAACACAAGAGTAGATGCTAAAGAGAAATATCAAGTTTTTAGAGATAACGTAACAAAATTAGGCATAATACGTGACGAATTAAAAGAGATATTACACGGAATACTAGATGAGTATTTACATCCTCGTGGCAGGGACGGGAATATTGGTGAATCCAATAGCAAAGAGACACGATAAAGGATGAAAATAAAATAAAGAATAGGTAGGAAATATGAGCCTTGTAATATCCAGGTTAAAGACAAGGTGGTCTAGAAGACCCTAGGCCAAAATAAAATTTTAAAAAATCTATGATCAAAGATATATGATAAAAAATATGATCGTGTAATACACAAGTTTTGATCATAGTTCAACTGTGATCATATATCTATGACAGGTTCTCGTTGAGAAAACCTTTGATAATATCTTTCATCATAGATATGACAGAAATATGACCGTGCATTACCTGCCTAAGGTATAATTGTGACTTTCGAGTCACGTTAACTGTTGTCTGCAGTCGACTACAGTCAACTTTGCGAGCATTCCATTCATGAAAAAAGTTGACTAGTCGACTTCGTTTGACTGGGCTGAGGGGGAGAATCAGTAGAATTCTACAGAATCAGGAGAATTGCAGTGGGCGGAGGATGAGAGTTGAGTCCAGACAGAAGATTTGAATTAGAAGGATCGTCAAGTAATTTATTATAAAGCAATTGTGACCGTTTCATAATGAAATACGAATTATTTGGTGGAAATAGATAGTAGAATACTTTTTCTCTATAATATTTGGAGATAAATGTCAGTTGAAAGTCAAAGGATATTTTCACTAAGAGGTGGACAAAAGAGGATAGAAGTATGAAAGATCATGGCTTATCTGATAAAAGGGTACAAAAGAAGTTCGACCCTCAAGATGCACATAAAACAAGGACGAATCAATACTGAGCCATTAGGTGGAAATATTTTCAAAAAGAAGTTGCCGTGATTAAGAAAATAGCAATCAACAATGAGACAAAGAGTCAATCTTATCAAAAGAATGACCAGAAGGAAAACAAGGGTGGTATTTCAGATTTTCGATGTGTATGTGTATCGGGGGAGAACAAAGCACATGAATATTTTACAGATTGTATTATTATTTGGTATTTTCAGATAACTTAACGCTCTTTAATTAATTAGATAACAAATATTTTACCTGACATCTTTATCATTATAATTTTATATATTTAGCACAATAATTTTTATTTCATTAGGTTTGATTAACTTTGAGTTTCCGTCAAAATATTACTATCAGTCATCACAGATATTCTTTTATCTTAATGATTACGATTTTCTCTAATGAATTGAAGCTTTTTCGTTGGATTTCTTTGATTAATAAGATCTGAGAGGGTGTCGACTACTGAAGTGAATTTTTCCACTTATTCTATCAGACCTTGTTAACCACAGAAATCCAACAATAAAAGCTCTTTATAAACTTTCAACATCAACAATAACAAATTGAAATTTGTTAGTGATATTTTTTTATGTATTAGGAACCTTCGTTCAGTAGTCGACAGGGAGTTGTCGTCAACTGGCTTATCAGTGTCGGTTTTTAAAACTTTATTTTAATTCCCTTTTTGCCAACGAAGATAGGACGGACAAAATGTATAAGTAGGTCTACTTCAGTATGGCTGAAAAAATGATGAAAGGTTTTGATGATATGAAAATTATACGTTATTTGATGAAAACTTTAGATATGTAAAAATTATAAACTACATTAAGAATTTCATTTGCCAACCCCCAAAATTTGGTCAGCTATTTTGTGAATCACAAATGTGTAAGATGTTTCTCTAATTTTGTGAATTACCATGAAATGAATACAATAAAATGAACACTGGAAGTTTGTCCTAATGCTGGACACTGTTGTATTTTCCAGAAAATTGCATTTTGCTCATACAGAAACAAGTTAATTTGATTTTTATTAAATTAGAACAATTACTGTCGTACTTATAAATTTTCTTTGAATCAACGGATAACGGTCATTTCTAACTAAATCAAAATAAATCTTTAAAAATGTTTTTTAACGAATTTTTAACTATATGCAGTTTTTATTTGCATGAATATTTAACCCTACTACTACCGCAATTTTTTTAACACTGACTACCAGTAGGACCCGTATGGACCCCAAGGTTCCTACACCTCTGATGTTAATTATTTAGAAGAAAAAACTTATATTTGTAAGAAACTATATCAATATTCTTGAAAAAATAGCTTTTAAAACAATTTTTTTATTATCTGATACTTTTGTTTTTACATTTTTGTCCATTTCACACGAAAGAATAACTCGCACATACTCTTACTTGTTTACTTCCTGTCTTCTTTCCTTGGACGTATCCCACATCTTCGTCTCTTCGGTTATCCTTGATTCTTCTCTATTATGTTTTCTTGTAATTTGAATAATTACCAAACTTGGTGAAATTGCGTGAAGCGGTTTCGACGAGACTATGTTTTTTGAGGTTTTTACTCATTTGAACACACATTCTTACAATATGCGAAGAACACACATTCTTACATTGTACGTTGAACATGGACATTGAGAAGGGTGATGGATAGGAGAGGGATGAGGTAGCGATATAAAAATATTCTATTTATCGTTGGAAAATGTATAAAAAGCTCAAGAAAATTCCTTTTTCATAATTAACTGCTACTTCCTTGTAAATATTTGAGTTTATCTTTTATTCAGTATGAGACACTTATTGATATTGTACCAATAAAGCTTTGTGAACATGTGTGAATCCGCCGGAGAGAGACCATTTCCAAATTCTGGTGTCGTTAAATGAGTTTAGATACTAGAAAATAACCAACGGTCACCTCCTGGTCACTCAATGGGCACTGTAGGCTGTAGCATTGAATCCTCTAATCAGCGGTATCCACACCCCTTTTACTATTGCTCTAATTTCAACTTTGTCTTTTGCACGCACGGTTATTGACAATGGGTATGACTGGATCCGGTAGAATTACACCCTCTCAGGTTAAAATGACCATTAAAAGTTGCCACGACCGTTCAGTTTTTCAAATGGTTACCATTGACCGTTAGGAGCTAACAGGTGGCCATAGTCATTGGGCCCCATGCACATAGAACCTCATGTACAGTTCCATAGGAATTTTGTTATTTTTAAATGCCCTTACTTGAAATACCTTATAAGTTGGTACATTTATGTGTAACAACAACGTTTATATGTGATGTTTATGGCACACAATCTATGTGTAAATTATATGGAGTTTAGGTGTATGTAACAAGGGCACGACCAAAAAATACTCGTTGAAATTCTACAATATATTACTATTTATTGTAAATTGAACTCTGCTGTCTCTTAGCACGTTATGCAAACCCTGCGTGGCACTTGCCCTCTTACGTAACTGAACATGTTCTTTTTCCTCGTCCTGCAATGTACACTTTTCCATCAACACTCTCCTCAGAAAAACACCTATAAAATGAAGGCAGAATACATGAGAACTAAACCTTTTTACAATAGAGAACTTCGTTTAAAAGGAGCTGCACAGCTCATAGGAACGAGTTAGAAACTTCATTCCATCGCTCGTTAAGGGCATTGAAAATTTTAGATTTTGAGATTATAGCAGTTTTGAATTTGGCAGTTTCTATTTGAAGATGTATTTGTCCCTTTTCCAGAGAATGGGAGATACACGTACACGAACGCCAGGGGCGGATCCACGATATTATTTTATTTTTATTTTTTGAATGCGGGCGACCGATTAGTCCGAGATCCCTCCCTTGAAGAACACTCCATTAAACTGCATTTGCAGACATTCCGATATATAGATAACTTAAGTGTATGTCTTAATTTCTTATTCCGATATATAAATAATTTAAGTGTATGTATTCTGATATGTCTTAAATTGCTGATTTTATGTAAATTAACCTACAGTGAACCCTTAAATTTTGACATTTTCGAATTGTGATCTATTTACAAACACATTTTGAGAACGAATAGTACCTATTTATAGTTGACTTGCGATATAACATGATTTGTTCTATAAAACTACATACAAATTACCTTTGATGTACTCTTTTTTAGAAGAAAGGTTAAATTAATATAAATAAAAAGTTGTATTTCAATGCTACATTTATTTACATAAAGTGGTCTTGCGCACGCTCTATTGCTGAGTCACGTGCAGTAGTTGTAAATTTTCGAATCAACAGTATTGAAATGAAACATGCATTTCTCGTCAATGAAAGTTAACGTTATAAAAATGTCTATGTATCTATTTACTAGTTTTATGATAACATACATTAGTTGATTTTTAAGAAATAATCCAATCCTAGCTGCCTTTTACTCGTTGTAGAATGATACTGCGAATAGGTGAATGACACAGAACACGAAGTGGTGACACACAAATAATGAAGTGGTGATGAGTCAAGGTAGAAAAGACACCATATCATAACAGCTCTGCAGAAGACATTAATTCACTCTTCCGCGATAGACAAAACTCAACTACATTTGAAGGAGTAATATTTGTCCCTTTTCTACTGAAAGTGAGTGGTACACGTGCTCGAATGCAGGGACATGAGGAATCCAGTCCGAACTCAAAGAATCACTTCGGACAAAGCAATCTTATAATGAAACCTCGAAACAGAAATAGAAAGTAATGGCTTATAGTCCAGGATTTTAATTTAAAACTAAATTCTATAAGTAAAACAATGTTTTTAATATCCGGAAAGATTAGCTTGTTTAAAATTTTGGTGAATACATGAAATTCCATTGAAAGATTAATTATTTATTTGTTAAGAACAAATTCATTATTTTTCAAGTTTTTAGCAAATGTTGAAATTTGTTATAGATTTTTTTTTTTTGTAATCTCCGCACCTATTCGTTGATCCTGGATTCGCTATTGTCCACTCCTAGTTGGACGAGCGCACAGGGCAGCTATATTTTCCTCCTTCTAGTGGGCTTGTTTGCACCTAGGCTCTCGGTCAATCTTTATTCATTTTAATCTTTATTGTTTCTGATTTTAGTTATTTTGATTACCGATGTGTCAACATATTTTAAATCGGCCGAGTGACGTTAAGAGATTACAAAAAAATGATAAAAAATAAATTTTTAATATCAAATTACTTTCAGTTTCGTAATTACCATTTTTATACATCACTTTACCTCGTGTTTAACATTTCATTCCCAGCCAATCTGAATGGCTAAACGAATGAGTGGCAATGGAGAACAAGTCAGGGGTGCGTAATAATATCTAAAACAAAATTTCACGTGACTATATATAATATTCAAGCTATCGCTGTCATTTTCTTGTCTCGTAAGGGGATGGTTGCGACGCTATTGTCAACCTCAGCATAAAATTTTCTTTGGCAATATTGTACGAAAATTGTTGGGGTTTAGTACATTTTTTTCAGAGGGTCAGGACGTCTCTGAATGACCAGGCATGAATTGGGCCCTCTGGAAAGGGTTTAGAAGGGACTGCTAATCCTTAGCATGATTTGGGCCCCAGCCCTTTTAGAGAGATGATGCCATAAGGGTAGGGGACGAGCGCATGTGGATGCCCTTCCAGCGCCTGTACCTACCCGAAATACGATTAATTAAAAATTTGCTGAAATGTGAAAAGGAACGATGCGTGCGAGGGTGAGACCCTTCATCTGCTTGAGACATCAACAGAGATCTGGTATCAAACAAAGTGCATTGAGGAAAGCGAAAAAATGTTTGCAATGGCCTTATAAGAACGTGAGTATTTACAATTAATTTTAACACACATTATGAAATTGATTACTAGCAATTGCTAATATTTTGGTTTATTCTTATGTTGTATACAAAATTCCAAGCGTAAATGAATTCTATGTTTATTTTGTGCCAATCTCTAACTTCAAGGACATGATGTCTGCATTACCTCTTTTATCCTTAAATACATGCATTTAGTATTAAATGAAGGTGGGGCCAAGGAAGCTAATATTTAATACTATTGAATACTATTAAAATTAGGAATATACGAGCAATAAGACATCATACCTTTCTAGTAGATTATCATCAAAACTGCTTTTTCGACAATAAAGTTTATTTATTTCTTGACACAGGTGATACGGCATCCTCAGAAAAAAAATTTGATGTATGTTACAGTATAGCTTTAATGAGAGCTTCAAATTATCCTCCTTTAAATCATTTTCCACAGGGTTTTTTTCGCCACGAGAAATATTGAAACTCAACTCGTGTTGCCGCTGAAGATTGTCATGATTTTGTCTCAGTAGAATATATTTTTTAATTTATTTGATAGCGTTGAAAAGGTACATTTTATAAAATAGTGGCAGTGGTATAGAAAGAAAAATATGTTTATTACTTGTTTACTATGATTTATTACTCATAATGACTGAAAGATGATTTTATTCGCATTTTTATCAATTGGCATACAACCACGTTTTAATATTGAGTCTTTGTAATACCCATCTTGTATAATTTCACGCAACTTTTCCTCCCGATCCGCCTAAATATGGGTTGTTCTCTCCCTATCAATTTCTTCGTCGGTTTATGTAGAATCTTTGATTATGTTATTTAGTGAATGACGTAGTCTTAAGAATCACACCGGAAGAGTTGAAATTGCATGTGTGTGCAAATACGAGAGTGCCTTCCCTCATTTCCACATTCGACGCTACCGCCTTCTATCTCTTCTTGTCATGAATTTTGATCCAGAACCTCCTAGTGCCCGAGCTAATCGGATAATTCACTTCTAATATAAGTGGTGCTGCTTTCCTCTGCTGCAACGAGCTAACCCTGTACTCCATTGTTCGAGAACCAGGCGCCCTTTAATCGAGTCCCTTCTTTGTCTTCATTACTGAGCCGGGAATTCTTTCAAACCCCTTTCGCATTGAACTTTCTTTTGGAACCTTCAACGCACAAATCTGTTCGTTTCTGAATTTTATCTCTGCATATTATGCGTTTTATAAAGTAAAATTAATAAGTGAATTAAATCTATCAAAGTCATAGAACATATTTAGATATCTTGGATGTACCTTGTTCATCGAAGTTTATTGAAAAGAAAGCGTAAATTTTTTATACCAAGCACCTGCGGTAATGATAAAACGTGAAGGTTGACGGGCGGAGTGGCATTCACGCAGCTGACAAGCAGTCGCGCCGCCGGAACGCATCTCTATCACAAACCGGTCGATAATGCAACACGCGCTCCTCTTGGCTGAGGGGTCAAGATGAGTCGACGGTGGTGGCGTTTCGCGCTTCCCCCTCATTGTGTGGAAGGGAAGCTATCGGGAGACCTCGACGCTGCACAGTGGTTCAGGATCACGGAATGAAAAAGTTATCCGATTCGCTTAAAATTCAGTATTCTACTGCTTTTGGGGTCGCTCATTACGAGTTTGTGTTAAGCATTATCGAAAAATGATTTATTTTTAAACGATAGAAAAAGAACATTACTTTTTTGCACTATTTTAAAAGAGTTTTTAATATATTTGCATCACAGGCTTTAAAATAATGATTTATATTTTTTGCAGCTGCTAGACTCGAAACGATGTTCAAAATGAAATATTTGTTTTATTTTGACAACTATTTTTGAAAGAAAACATTACTTTTTGCAAAATTATTTACAGAATGAAACATTATTTGAAAGTTATACAAGGAAAATAAAATTAAGTGTAATATTATAGACAATCAATTATTAATAATTGTTCTTTGTTCACTAACAGTCACTCATTATCAATGTCAATATCAATTTGTACATATTATATGTTATCTTGAATTCTGACTACGAGAGTTGACAAGAACACACGTACAAAACTGTTATAGATCATTATATTACTGTAATGATTATTTTATACAAGTTGACAATGAATCAAATATTCTGATATTTTAAAATACTGACGATGTGTTCTCACGGAAACCTTCCACTTGCATAATATACTAGAAACTGAGACCTGAAGAGGTTGTATCTGCACCTTGAAACGTCGTCGTCGTCCATCCAATTCAAGATAACATATAATATAATAATTGATTGTCTATAATATCACACTTAATTTTCTTTTCTTTGTATAATGTATTAAGACAATCAGAGAAAGGAAGTGTTTGTTTAACATTTTTTGAAAGGTTAGAATGTTATTCATTGTGGATTTTAGGCAATTATTGCTGACAAAATTGACAACAATAAATATTTTTGTAAAACTACTCGTTTTTTTAACGAAAATGTTTGATAAAGTTCAGTTAATCCAGTTAATTTTGGTTAATTCCATTTTGACAGCGGCAAATGACAATTCGGGAGGAGGACATCAGGTGAGACATGAGGAGTAGAGACATGTTTTAAAATAAATGCAGTAAGTGTTATAGTACTTAAATTTCAAATCGTTCACTATGTATATGAATAAAAGAAATTATGCCGAACGCTGAACTTTCACTACAACACGTTATGTTAGTAGCACCTTAGATAACACTTAAAATAATCCGAACTACACAATCCCATTGTTGCAACTGATTCCAGTCAAATTTCCATCCTTACAAAAGGATGAGTCGAACACATATTTCGAAAGGAACGGGATGCACAAGGAATGAGGAACTAACTGTGCTGAGAAACGCAGTACTATGCCCAGGAGACGGGCGAGGTGAGACCGAAAAATAACCATGACATCCCTCGCAAGTCACAAGTAATGTTGTCATCGCATTTCACCCCTATTTTGGTTTATTGATGACTCACACGACATGGGAGCGGATGGGAAAATGGTCAACTGATAACAAGTTTCTACAAGGAGACGAGATCTG
Source organism: Laupala kohalensis (assembly GCA_002313205.1). Classification (NCBI taxonomy): domain Eukaryota; kingdom Metazoa; phylum Arthropoda; class Insecta; order Orthoptera; family Trigonidiidae; genus Laupala; species Laupala kohalensis. The sequence goes on along the minus strand of NNCF01127789.1, from coordinate 30,009 downwards.
TGTCTTCTTCGTATTAATAATGCCACTATTGCTTGAGAGAAGAAAGAAGTGGAAATGAGAACGAAAGGTATTCATGATTTCTAACTAAGGCACGAGATAAGTATTTTAGAAATAGTATCTTTCTCTGTTTTAAATCTATTCGCTCTATTTATCGATTATCAACTTGATGACTGTGTAGCCCGTTTTTCCTACGCGACTTCACATATCAATAAAGTTTACTCATAATGTGTATAAAGACATATTTATAATCACAATGACCCGGAATCGCATGGGAAAGTGAAGGAAGGAAAAGAAACTACCTGACATATTGAGCGCATCAACGCACCCTTGCACAGGAATTAAAAATATTTCATCTATGATCGAATGAATTGGCAATTGTTTAATGAATATTATTTATATCATCTAATCAATGTATTCATAATTAATTGTTATGTTAATTAATATAAAAATTCTTTAATTTCACGTATGTCATACTCATTATAAAACTCGTGGCTAAGGTGGTAGTGTTGTCGCTCATTACCGAGACATCCCGCGTTCGATTCCCGAGAAAATTTGTAGCTTTTCACATGAATGTCCCAGTTCATATAGCTGTGACTACTGAAAAGCAAACTTTCCTTCCTCTATCCAGTTCCTCCTAGTATCAACAAGTCTAACTATTACTAACTACTACTAACCCCTCCACGTGGGCCAAGTTGTTGGTAAACCTAGCTAAGCAGCCCATCTACTAACAATAGCCTACCACCCAACTCCTAACTCCTATCGCTCCATGTAGATAAGCTTCAATAGCACGCTACATTTCCCATTTACAAATACAACAAAAATTAATAAATAAATGTCTACACAACTCCTGACTAACTAATATTATTAACAATCTTTTTGGCAAATATGAATATTTTTTCTTATTGTAAAATGATATGTTGAGAACCTTCCAGTATATATAAAAAACGTTGTAAGCATGTTCATATTATTATTTACACGAGCAAACAGATTAAGAACGGATGAGTAGCACCACAAACTTGCTTCATAATAAAGCGTTTCACATTTGTAATTCATAACTTTCGGGCTCGCAGCTCGAAATTGGCTGTAACTTTTGTAATACTATGATCTACTCTCCATGTTTATAACAAAGCAGAACTCTGCTGAACTTTTTACTTTCATGTATTTGAAAATAAAATTTATTCTTGAAATTCCTTATTTTTTCGGTTCTAAGTTGTTGCAAATTGACACTATTTTCAGGCGATTTTGATAATTTGAAATCTACATCCCGATTGTCCATGCTATTTTAAGATGAATTCTTTTTTCCAATTTGAAATCGAACGAATATCACATTTTTTACACGAATCTAAAGAGACTTATCGTTCTCGTTAATCATTTACGTTGCATTTGTACCACACGCGACGTCCACTTTTTTCATTAATTGTGTGCACATCAACGTTGTAAGCATGTTCATATTATTATTTACACGAGCAAACAGCACCTATTTAAAAATCAACATTATCTGGTCCCTGAAACATCACTTCATCTTACACATTATTAAAAATATCAAATATAACAACTTTTTTTTTCACCATGGCCAGCTTTTGGGGATCCTGAACCACTGTGTGCCGGGGAACTTTTAGCGAGGTAAAGCAGACACTCTAAAATAATAATTTTTTAAATTCTGATATTACTAGCACTTAGACAAGAATATTGAATCTTAAGCTAATAAAGGTACAACCCCAGTTATCTTACAAGATATACATCGAATTGTCAGAAATTTATCCTTTATCGCAACAAAATAAGATAATTTTTTAGTCACTGTCCTGAGTATTGGAACATGCCACCTTTTGATTCTCTTCTAAAAGAAATCCATTTTTCGTATCTATTTTTAAAGTAGGTAAATATGTTGACCAAGTCTACTGCAAGATATTCAAACAATTCCTTCCTAATTTCTTGCATTTCTTGCTCGGGAGTAAGTTGGAGTTCACAAGCTTAGTTTTTCTTCTTTTTCAATGCCAGTCCATCTTAACATTAACATTTCGAAGGGAGAAACTCCATAATCGGAACATTCTTCATCAAGAGATTTTCTTTCGGTATTAAGATTATCAGTGAGACCTTTTTAGAAGAAGTCTCATGAAAATTCGTTTTAGAATCATACAATTGTTTTTTGAACTCAATCAGCTGAAACCTGTACATTGTTCACTAAGTCAAGACTATATGAATCACTAAGTTTGCATGGGGTATCCCTGTATCATTTTTTGTTTCAGAACTTTTCTTTGTTCATTTTCCTTCTCTTTCATTCCTGTGTTATGTTTGACCTGGTGGCTCAGTCGGTTTGGGGCAGAGGTTGAAGTCAGAGATTCTAAGTTCGTTACCCGGATAAGGTGTGAAATTTTTATCATATTTTATACCCCTGAAAGGCAACGGGAAGTCACTACGGATTACATCTAACGCATTACAATCATCGTTGTCCCCTGGTGTGACCATGACAAAGTGCGTGTGGGGTTGCTCAGACACGCCGGGAGATGGTTCGGACCAGTCTTCAGACCGCAAACTACAAAAAAACGTTTTCTTAAATATGTCAGGAAATATCTCTTCTCATAGAGGGGCGTACTTAAACTCGACAGATCCTCAGGTAAAAGGATAATTTCACCATTAAACTCAACACTTTCTTAAGGATCAGGTCTACGCAGGTCTACCTGTGCCCGTCGCGTGAATCCCCAGTCAATGTGGCCGGTGGGCAGCTATTTCAGTAATGAATCATCCAGTTGGCTTTGCCACTAATTTTTTATTTATTTAGAAAAATCGTGTTGTTTTGGAACAATTGTAATATACACCAAACTAGTAGTACAAAACCATTGCACATACTTTCTCATAAACGTTTCTCCATCTGCAGCAAAGAGTGGCAAAAATATCGTAAAATGTTATGTAAATGTAATTTCGTTGGAGACAGAAATTGATGTATTTTCGTATGTGCAGTGCGTTTTCTGTTTTCCTATTAATTTTATCACTATCATATATTTCATTTCACTTTACGAAAATTGTATTCTACCTCTGCTTGGTCCATTTACACCGCTAAATATTATACAACCACACAGGGTACATAGCTAGTGACCTTGCGGCGCGAACGTAACCCAGCTAATGCGTCGGCACGAGCTCCCCCGCCGCACCGCGCAGGTCAGCTGCCCTGGCGCGCAATCAGGGATTAGGGCTCACCCGTCATTGTTTCATTTATTTTATTTTAAAGATTTTAATACATTTCACACAGATAAATACACTTTATGTACATTCTCATTTAGTCATATATTTACTAAATATTATTCAAGCTTCTTGAAACAGTAAACTAATGTGTCAGTGTAGCAGACAGAAATTATTTTAGTGTCTATACCAATCTTTCAGGCGAAATACCGCTAATGCGGATACTACTAATGTACCTTACTTACAGCAAATTTAAGCAAAATCGTTGGAGCCGTTTCTGAGAAATATTCGAAAGAGTACTTGGACCGTCATGTGAAGTACCCTTTGTTCTAAAGTTAAAAAAAATAGAGCACGTGCATCGACAAGTAAATTTTACCGTAAATATGAATAAAATTGATAAAATAATAAAATGTACTCAGAATCGCTGCGCACTGACGGATAAACGGACGGAAGTTATGGCAAAAACACATATTCTGAATCAGGTATAACCAAAATGGATATTTCCGTCGAAATCTCGCTTTCGAATTTTTTCACAATTACACTTTCTATATACTACATATATGAGAAAGTAAAATAATACCAAACACCACCTTATTGGCATCAAATGCACATTTTACCACTAGTCCAGTAATTAGGTGACGAACAGAAGCAAATCAAGAAAAAAATAAGTTTTTTTCTCTATCAATGTTTGTTTTCAGTTTTTCAACTATATCTTCAATTCAAGACAGCAATTCACTTTTAGAACGCAACATTCCTGTACCGAAATAATGTACATTAAATTTCCAACAAATTATGTTCTGTATCATTGTCGCGGTTCTCCCTTCGTGGTTCTTGTCTGGTTGGCCACCTGAATCCACGAAGGCTAACACGACGTGGAAGGAGGAAAGGGGTTGGCGGAATTTTAGGCAGGAGTAACGGGGCTAGTGAAAATCATGGCTAGTACGACTCATTCAATAGTACTTACAACGCTCCGTGGTCGCAGGTGGCAGCAGCCAGAGAGAATGACGTCGGCATGACGTCGCAATGTAGATCTTCGACGGAGTCGGTTCCTTCCAGCTTCCAATCGGCACGGAAGTCGGTGGTGAAGGTGCTGGGGTGTCACATTGATTGCAACGCCCGCACAGCTATTGAGTCCTTATCCTAAGGCAGGTCAGAGGTCAGAGGTCCTTATCCTAAGGCAGGTCAGAGGTCAGAGGTCCTTATCCTAAGGCAGGTCAGAGGCTGGGGTGTCACTTCAGTTGCTACGCCCACGCAGTCATTGAGTCCTTCTGCTTCTGCCTCGAGTCCACTACGCCCCTGCTTATATACTGTTTGTCTTCATACGTCATTACCCACTAACCCACTTCCTCTGGCTTTGAGACCGCATTTCTGGTTGCTAGGTGTCTTCACGACATCATTTTGTTACCAGACAAAGGGAAATTATTCAAGAGCGCGTTGAAATTGATAAAAATTCTAGGATGTATACAACTACTATTTCTGTTAATTGTTGAAATATAAGCCTGCGGTTTCATCATTCTCCTCCCTTCTTGTTTCCTTGGTAATTTTTTAAATTAAAAGTTATCGAGCTGCTGATAAAATAATAAAATTTTGTAACTCAATTTTTGCATCAGTAGTCGACAGTGTCGAAAATGAATGAGCCAGTAGTCATGATGTTTGGACCTCAAAAAGGTGACAATGTTATTTACTCGTAACAATTCTGTTTATTTCAACATAAATGAATTTATTATAATATAAGAGCAACTTCTTACTCATGTTATAAAAAATAGCGGACAATAAAAATACGAAACATATTTTTTTTAATATGAATCAAAAGATATTTTTACTTTTGAAAACCTACAGTGTCTGGATTTGAATCTTTAATCTACTATTCAGAATTTTAGAAGTTTCTAATCATCAATGTCTTAGAAATACTCTAGTATGATAATCACATTATTTTCCTTTCAATCATACATGTTTTATGAAAACATTAAGAAAATACGAGTGAAATTCTACACAACTTTTTCGGAATCAGGGACTCCCAAAATTTTTCCGTCAAAATTTCGCGACCAAATGTTTATCACGAATACAGTACTTTCTATAACTATGTAAATAAGTAAAAACAGAAGCTTAAAACTGAGTTATGTCATAAATTCGACGTGTTTGGGTTCATTCTTATTGGAATTAAGAGTGGAATTTAAAAGGTATTTGATAATTTGAATAAAAATAAAAATGCTCAACTAATAGCACTTTAAGCTATTATCTGCGCGATGACTGAAGTGAAGTTGCCAACTATTCACGAAACTTGGATATATACGCCAAAGTAGTTATTATTAATTAATAATTCATTCCACTGATTTTCTTATATAGGATGAAAACAATTATTTTGTGATTTTAAAACTTCATAATTAATTTAGACTGTCGTTTGACTCCTTTGACGAGGGTCGCATTGTCTTCAGTCACGTGATGCGACTGCCATTTCCGTTAGGACAATATTTTCTACAGTATTTGGTGAATTATTCTCGAAAATGCCCCGTAAGGTATGAAAATCTTAAGATCACTGCGTTCCTATTTCCGTTTGCTATGTTTTAGTGGTTTTTTTTCGCTATGTTAAGCTGGTACCTTTGCCAGAATGTCAAAAAAACATGAGCCCGCGAAAGTTTCTCCATATAAGCCCATAGTAATTTAAAGTCAAAGAATTCAAAATTTTGCGCTGTAAGGGTATAAAAATTCTTCCACTGGATAGAGAATGGTTCAAATTATCATTTAAAACATTTTGGGGGGTTCTTAAGCCTAGTCGCTCTGACGCACATAATACCTTAAATAACTCTCCAGTAAGTGATTCACGAAATCCGTTCGGCTGGTCGGTCGCTTTAGCATGAGGGAGGACGGCAAGTCATTAGGTCAGGTACAAAGTATCCAGTTTAATGGTACCCAAAATTTTTAATCCCTTGTCCGACTTAATGACCATCAGGAAGTGTCGAGTTTAAGAACTTCGTGTGCCATTGGAAATATTTACGAGTGGATTTAATATAACGTAAGAAGAAATTGAACAATAAATTCGAGAATATCATGTATCCCTGCTGAAAAGTTGGTTTTTCATAAGCAGACGATCCTCATAATTTTACTAACATTAGTTTCGGAAATGAAAAGAGGATGCGGTCGTTCGATGGATTCTTCGCGATGAAGATGATTTTGAGTTACTGGGTTTGTCATTTTCCTACTAACGAGAAACAAGAATTAAATAAATTTCCGATGTCCTTTTGTGATGAAATGATTTGACCGTCGTCTAACAGGGACATGTTCTCCTTGCAATTTTCTGAAGTGGATTTAATGTTTTTAATATTCCTCGTGGATTTAGTACGGTTGTTCGATTTTATTATCCGCCTCTCCTTTTCCACAATTTTCAAAGAACATAGATATTTCTTAACTAACATGGATATTTCAGCATGCACTAATGTCGACTGCATTGAACACAACGTGAATCATACCAAAAAAACTGTTAACATTCATTTAATTTTAAGAGCAAATATACTTTTAATTTTAAGGGCAAATATGTAAGCACTTTTATATCTATATTTTATTTATACACATAAGTTATATTGAAGTGTTTTTGTTGTTGTTGTTTTGTTTTTTTTGATTTAGGGCTTGTCAACGGCAGGGTCATTAGAGCCCTTTGTATAGAAGTAAGATTTTGTTTGTTTGTTTGTTTTTCTCAGACTACAAATTAATGTTATTCTTAGTTATTCCTAAATAAATAAATTAATTTAAATGTGTCTTGTAGTTACTCTTTATCGGTGAAAAACCATAATTCAAGAAATTATGGTTTTGATAATTAGCCTAATAATAAAATTATTATTATTATTACTTGCCAAAAAGTTTTCTATTGTTCTGCCAAATATGGAAGCAGTTTCAAGTTAGCCTACGATTGGTCGAACGAAGGTGAGGAGCTTTTACCCGCGTCGCAGGATAGTGGCGTTGCAAACCTAACAAATCCAAACTGCTAAGAGCGCGGGACTTAGATTATTTTCGTGGGCCCTTTTAAGATTCCAGGAGTATGGAACACGAACCTTTCGTGCGCCAAAAAACTTATCTTCAACGCAACCTAGTGGGGACTTGAAAAAATTCATGCACTAAGGATACAAATTTTTAAAAATACAATTAAACGCGCCCGTCCAAATTAGAAACAAATAGCTAGTTGCTTGTTATAATATCTACAGAAAATCAAATTTATATTCATTAGAGTATCAAAGAATATATACTTAACAAATTCGTTATTATCGTATCTTTAAATTATTCTGAAAATAGTGCCAATAAATCATTAATAAAATAACTCCAGATTCGAAATTTTTACTAACAATAATATTAATGATACTGCCTCCCCTAGGCCCGAATATATAAATCCTCCTGTATCCTGTACACGTGACTTTTGTATTAACTAAATCTTCAAACTTTTTCAGGTGGGCCCAAAACCTCCTAATTTTGCATACGTGTTCTGCAGGAGAGATCCAAGAATATGACAGGAATTCTTTGGAATTTCGATTTCAATTTTTTAAATTAATTTTTAAATGTTCCTTTAGTCGCGAAGCGCGGAAATCCTATCAAAGGCGTAGAGCTTCGAACTTCGGTCTACGCGTTTTCCAAAGTATTCCTAAGAGCATTAACAACAAAATTGGAAATTCGATTTAGACAATTTTTTTATTGAATGTTTAACTTTTTTTCGTTTAGCGCTGTGGTTTTAGGTCCCAGAACTTTGAAAGATTCCCCTTCGGAATTCGGTACACGTTTCCTCCGGGGTTGGTTCATGTGGACCTTCGAACTTTTCCTTAATTCTTCGAATTTCAAATTGAATTTTTTTATTAAGTTTAAGCGATTTTTAGTCTCAGCCGCGAAGCGACGGGCTTCAAAATTCAGCGCATGTGTTCTCTAAGATGTGGCCACCGAACTTTATTTTGTTCTTCAAATTTTGGTTAAGATCTTTCTTTAGATCAATAGTGAATTAGAGGGAATAGTTTTCTACAGAAATCAATAATTTGACGCTCGCAAAGTAGCGGGTACCCAGCTGGTGCTATTATATTTTATTAAAAATACCTAAATGTTTATAAATATTAAGACTTGGCTTCTATTTTGTGTTTTAAGAAAAAAATTTCGTGTACTAATAAATAAAATAAAATATTGTTAACAATTTGACGAAAATGTGCATGCAATAGATGAAGTGTTTTTGTCACATAATAAATCGTGTAATGTCACTTAATGAAAATTAGAAAAATTAAGTGTAACGGCATCTTACCCTGACCTACTTAAGAAATGGTGACCTAACAGTATTGAGAAGTAGAATAGTTAAATAAAAGGGAATGAGTGATTAGTCCAGCGAAGGAAGGACAAAATATCTGAAAGTTATTTGAACGTTTCTGAAAAAACTTGAAAATTTAAAATATATTTGTTTTTATACAAATAAGTGAAATCAAATATTTAGCAGATCGCAATACGATTATGCGATTAATGATTCGACTTCGTTTAGGACGTCGATGTGGGCGAAATGTTAATTTTCATACGTTTGCATTGTTCAATAGTCCGTCAGAAAGAACAACATTCCTCAAACCTAAGAGATCACTTTAGAAAATAAAGAAATTATTTATTGAGTTAATAATTTCACGAACATCTTGAGTTACCGAATAAATAAATTTGATTCTATTACAATTACTCACAGTGATTTTTACCGCACTGAACGAAAATTGTATGATATTAAATCATAAGAGCACACATACTTATAATGGGTATAGTGTATGTGTTACGCACAAAACCCGAATTCGACCTTTGGAAGGAAAAAACCGTCTAAAACTAGTTTTGGCGGATGCGACTTTTCCAAACTAGTATTTTGAGCTTTTCATAACGACAAATACTAATTTTGGACGTTCAGCTATTGCCAGAACTAGTTTTGAGCGTTTTCAAAATGATCAATAGTAGCTCTGGCGAAAGAGAATCGTCCAAAACTAATTTTGTCCTTTCAATAAGAATGAAACTTTTTGTACTCTAAGGCAATTCTTTTTTTATTTACGGATGAAGTATTATTTTCGTATAAGAAGCATAAGGGCAAGTGGCAATTACGCTCTTTATTGTGTTTTTATGTCCGGATTAGTAGATAAATATTTAGTCCGAGTATATTTTTACAAGTTTTATTTAATTTGCTTATCAGTCAAATAATCAAGGATTCTATAGTTAGTGTTTCGAAAAATACACAAGTTACTTGCTTTAAATTATCAGGTAGGGGAAAACAATTGTCTCTGAAACAGACAGGCAACTTTGTCCTTCTGGGTAGCTCACAGAACATGCGCAATGCAATCAACTTGACATTGGCGCTTAAAAGGTATATTATTTATATTATAATTCAGTGCCAATGGGCTTTTCGGTCAGTGCAGGAGGCACAAACGTCTGTCCGTTCGTCCATCCGGCCACAGAATAAGCAGAGCGCGCCAGTTGTACACTTCTGTTGCCTGTTGAAGCCTTTGTGCGAGCCTGTTGAAGTACTCAGTATGTAGCTGACAAACATTGGTTGTCAAGTATTTCATTTTTTGTTATTGAATTGTCCTATGCTGTGATATAATGAATTCCTATTACATTATTGAATGTTGTGCATTTTTCTGGAGTTACATCATATCGAATATTTGTTCATCTTAAATAGCCATTTCAATGCATTCTTCGATCTAAACAATGAGAAGATGATCTGACAATTAAGCAATTTAACATCCAATCATATCTCTCTGTTCGACAATGAGGTATATTATTCTTGAGCATTCATTAATTCGTTCTGATTTATTGTTTATCAGAGAAAGAAGCAGAGTGGTGTGGTGGCTGTGAAGGGTTCCGGATTGTGAAGTAGTTGCTGTCACATTTGTACACAGTTAGTGAAACACAAGTTATATTTATTGTATTTCTTGTTTATTGTATTTGAAGTAGCAAGAGAATATATTTCTCATGCAAGATCACTTTGCATAAGGTACATTTTTCCCTTAATGAACTTATGAAAATTTTCAACTGATGATGAGAGGTATAACGTTTACCCACATAATATATTTTCCAGTGAAAGCTGTCAAACTGTACTATATTTTCTTGCACGTAATATACAGTGGTAAAAAAACACGAAACGTATATACATCAGGATCGTCAACTGAATAATAGTGTTTTTTTATTCAGTTTCGTTCACACTTAGATTTTAAATTCAAGGTCAGACCCCGACTTCCTGAGACACAGCGGGGAAATCTCTGACCGCACTGAGGTATGGAACACTAGACATTCATTGAGGCAAAAGCATTCGACGTCCGAGCATTTACCAATATTTCCGGGTAAGAACTGGCACCTTGGTGGTCGGTTCAGCCGATGTAAGATATGATAAATTTCTAACCCGCCGTGGGAACAATACTTTTAAAAATTAATGAATTTAAGAAGATAAATGTATCAGAATTTAATAAAAAAGTAAATTGTTTTAGAGATTAACTTAAAAATTAAAAAGATTAACAAAATGTTGACTTCGTTAATTAACGATCATCGGATTAACGCCTTTCTGCCCAGCTATGGTACTACATGTAGATAAAAATGGCAGAAGGAACTATTCTATAGACTTATAATATGGTGTGTTATTAATCTTCAGTTCATAAAAAGCTTAATATTAAAATTGTAAAAATGTATGAAAAAAATGAAAATTTTCCTTCCGTTTGAAAATTAGGAACACTTAAATGCGGAAATCAGTCACTATAGTGAATGTCTCATGCATGAAAATAACGTTTTGAACTCCAGAAATTGTATCAGCTTAAAGTACACGAAACTTCATTATTTTTGATAATGCTCAATACTAGTTCTGTTCTTGAAAAACGCTCAAAACTAGTTTTGGCAAAAACTGAACGTCCAAAACTAGATTTTATTCAATTTATTTTGCATCTCTTTCTACAAATGTACAACTGTAACACAATATTGTGTTTAAAACTTGAAATGTTCTTAAGGCTTCCCCGTCTCTGTAGTCAAACCACACGGGGTCCTCGTATATATCTTCTCTTATTGTGCGCACTAGGGCGTGTGCATCTTCAAAAATTTTATTTTATTTTAATTTTTCTACTATCGTTGGCAAGTCTCACGTATCCCTCCTAGTTTACACACATATTATTCATAAATCTTGTATTTCCTTTCAGTATTTATCAAATACTTTTTGTCTTTTATATTCAGAGAACCGAAAGTCAGAAATTTTTTAAAAAATCACGGACAATAGCGGACAATCCCACAAAATATGCTCCGGTGTTTCTTGCCCAGTTCCACATACACAGCTCTCTGTCACATCTTTTCCAAATCGTCGCAAGGATGTTGCAAATTCTCCATGACCAGTCAAAAATCCAATAATATTCGTTGTGGATCGAACCATGTCTTGTTTCTTTCTGTAAACTTAACTGCAGGAATATAATTATGTCTCTTGTCCCGTTCGTACTCGAATTCCATCGAACTTGCCATACCCGGAGTAAAAGTTTGTCAATTTCTTGCGTGATAAACTGTCAGTCTTCTGAATTTCTTTCCCATTCAAGTGTATTTTCCCTTCTCGATTCAGGATATAGCGGTAATTTACTTTTTGTGCATGTAGATCCAGAGGTATTATTTCGGCTAACACATTCAGTGCCTCAGCGGGGACTGTACGGTAACATCTTGTTATATTTAAAAGGCACTGGCGCTCCACCGCCCGCAGCTTCTGCTTATATTTAATTTACTACTTAATCTCCCCATATTACACAGCCGTGAGTCACCGCCTCCCGAAGCGCGCCTGTATATAAGAGTTGTAAGTCACTTCGCTCTATATTATACCTCTGTATTCCTTCTAATCATGCTGTAATAATAATAATAATAATAATAATAATAATAATGAAATAAAATAATAATAATAAAACAATAACAATAAAAGTGCCTTTATTTTGGCGATACTCAAACCTTAAGGTCTGCTCTTTGTCGAAACATTTACTTTTTAAATACAAGATGAAAATTGGGAGGATTGTATCGATCCCTGTCCATTCCAGTTCCCACAAAACGCAGTCCATAACCACGTCCAGCAGACAGGTCCGCTGGCTAACCCTCGAGGGCACCCGATCGTCGCCTCCTTCGTAATTCTCGCACTACCGATCTCCAAGACCACTGTTCCTTCTTCAAAGTCGGCGTGTTTCCTGTAATAACCTTTCCAAATCACTTACTTTTTCGAACAGCTTATCTATGTTTCTCACATCTACGATTACACACATCTTAATCACTGCCTGATATAACGTTACCCCATCAGCAATTATTTCCTGAATACAGCTGTTTAATCTGCGGAACTTCTCACCTTGAAGACCTCCTGCATTCTATCCACTTGCCTTTATAACTTCTCCATATTAACCCCCTGTCATTCTATATTCATCATCCTGTTCATATCCATTCGTTTACTTTTCCCCTTGCGTACCCTCAACTTCCATGTTTCCTGCCCCTCATATGACAATCCTCTACCAGAGCTACAATTAAGTAGTGATATATCTTTTGCAGGTGTGTCCATGATGTTCTCCGTCCTTTGTATCTGATCAGAAACCCTTTGGATGTACTCCTACTGTTGAAATTGCTTATTCTTTTGATGAAACCAGGTGTATAGTCTCTCTCTTCAACCCTTGCTCCGACGTATTGTGGCAGGTGATTGGTGTCTCACCTCTCACATGAAGCAATTTGCTCAATATATCAGTTTTCCCGCAGTTGTACCTTTCGCTCGTTATTTGAAGTGATGTCAGATCTCTTACTCCTTTACCAATGACACTTGTTTCGAGTGAAACGGCCTGGTGGGTCCCGAGATAATTGAAAATTTTGAAAATTTATTGTTTCTATTTCACACGTGATTTTTCTCCCGTTTACGCCCTATGGCGCCCAACTCCACCATAGATACGTGGGGAATTACTGTTAAGCCCCTGAACCCTCCTACCAACTTTGGTCCACATGGCTTTGCCACTGCGCTACGAAGGGCAATTTCTTTATTTGCTGTTATATAGTTATAGGGCATTTTATAGGTACCGCTGTTTAACAACCTATAGTATGTTCCTTACGGGTCAGAAACCCACAATACACAGCACAGTCGTCTCAACATCACATGTATAGTGAATGTAATCTAACAATTTGCAGTATTATGTGCAATATGGCCATGTATATTATATACGAGCTATATTTTTATTATTTATGAAACCTCTGCAGTATTTTTACGACATATTTTTCTATAAGCTGATTCTAGTTTATTTTTCAAAGTTGTCTACCAAATTCTAGCTCGCTTCAGCGAACTTTAATATTTGTATTTAAATACGTACATTATCTCGTCGAAACATGTACACACAATGGTCGCGTTGGATCATAGCGATATAACAATAATATACAATGTCGCGTTGGTCGTTACTATGTATATATTTAGCGTTGTCTTTGTCCCAACGTCGGGAGAGGATAGACCCCAGAGGAAATAATTACAATACTCGCTTGGCAATAGTTAGAGTAATTCTCTATTCAGGTTTTGGCGTTTGGTTAATAAAACATTGACACATATAAACTATAACAAAGGTTTAATAATTGAATTTGCACATAAGCTCGAAGAGAGCTTATAATTAAAAAGTTATAATGATGCTCCCATAAGCAAGTGATTACATAGTTATGTTAAATGCCCTTATCGGAGCGAGAGATTAATATATTGCATTAACATTTTCTAAAGACTCGTAAGGACGTCAGGGTCCATTTAAAATGTTCCATATGCTTCCAATTATCGTCAATACAGACCGTCATCAAAACTGTTGTCGACTGCGCCCCGTGAAGCCGCGCAGGACGCTTCTTGCGTCCCATCGTCGGCACACCCAGTCTCGGGCACGTCACATCGATAGAAGAGATGATGATCAAGAAGAAGAAGAGAAGGAGCTAGGATGGGCGGTCACCAGTTTAAGTAACCGTGAGGGGTGTGCGGGGGGATTAGTTTGTAACTTCCCGAAAGCGCAACGAACCCTGGAAACTGCCCTGATAGGGGTGGGGGATTCCATGTGGATATTTGAATGTATTGAGGAGCTCTTCATGGTAGGAGAAGTCATTGGGAAGGGAGTCGTTGCACACGGCTCTACGATAATTTGTGGAGATGGTAAGGCGTTGTCTTATGCATTTAAATGCAATTAGGAAGAAAGAGGGAGGAATGTCACATGGAGGGGGGGTGACAGTGCAGTGGCGTGGCGAGTCATACGATCGTGTGTCATCTCGGGCTTGACCGCAGAGAAAAATAGGTTCTCTGGGAACCTCACCACAGAGACGGGACAAACAGGAAAAGATTCTTATCTCTCGCGGCTGACGCCATGGAGTTCCGTCTGGAAAGTCATAATTAAAATGACACTAATTATTTAAACTATCGATTTAAAGATCCGCCCTGGAAATATATTATAAAATTCTTGCGTAATGTCAGCTTTGCGTAATATTATAAACCTTTGCGTAGTGTCAGCCCCATGACAGTCTTTAAAAATGTATGACTCCTATACTTTCCATGCGAGTTTCCCCAAATTTCTTGCAGCACTTTCTGGAAATATTATCTTGTGTATTTTACCACAAAAGCACCATTCAGCACAGTTAAAATACTCGTTTCTATGCACTCAAAAGTACGTAATCATCATCTCCATCTTATCCTCAAATTTTCGCACACTTGTTCAGAAACGTTTCCTCTTTAAGCTGGTTTGCGATTTATAACAGGCAACTTCCGTTTATAAGAACTTTTAAATATTTCCTAGGGACGTTTCACCGTTCACCACCATAGCAACCCAAAACTAGTATTGGTCGTTTTGAAAACGCTGAAAAAATCGCATCTGCCAAAACTAGTTTTGGACGTTTTTTTTGTCTAATGGCCAAATTCGGGTTTTGCGCGTAACATATGCAATACTTTGAGTTATACATTAGTTTTCCATCGTTCAACTAATTACTCAACTAAGTCAAAATATATTCATGTAGCTTACAGAATGTATCACGAAAAATATGTTATTACTCATACACAAAGGATGAAGGGTGCTCCATTATAATTTTCGATGTTCATTGCCAAGGTCAACTCCTGTTTCTCAAACCACACTTAAGTTTTTTTATTCATTAGCATATTGAAACTAGTATTTTAAACAATTAATTATCCCATATATTGCAACAATTTTTACGAACTCAAGATATTGACGTAGTTTTATTGTTATCTATATTCAAAAACTTGCGGTCCGGTTTATTTCTCACATTCATTTTCAAAATAAGAAATCAGTGTTCATTTTTCTCCCTATGAATCAGTTTTCCAGCAAATCCAAAATAAAAAATTATCTTTATTTTCAATGTACGTAATTGACTCTCTGAAAATTCATATCGAAGTCCGACGTTTATTTATATCGTAATAACCTATAATTTCATGCACGGTAGTAAAACGAATAAATATGAAATTTTGTTTGTGATATTGTTTTGAACGAAAACATGTATAACTTGAAGAGAAGAAGGTAACGTAGAGAATATTACAGACCACCAGTACAGACCATTAACAACTCAGAGAAACAATTTCGCTGAGTATCCTGAAATTTGATACAATTTTCTCTTGTTTCCTCTATCGATTGGCAATGTATGGTGGGTAACCTAAAAAAATTAATGAGGGGCAGGCGTGGAAGGGTGCCACTGTGACATTTTAAATGGAAACCCTACTTTTTATGACATGTTTTTATTTATTACAGAAAAAAGGAGTAAGTTTGCTTGAAGTACATTTTTATAGCAGATTACGTTACAATCGAACTATATACTCGTAGATCAACTGCTTGCAATATCAAATTTGAATCCATAACTCTCATTATCGATTTGTTGGTCCTGGCGTTAGCTGCGGTCGTTCATGAGCTCTCTCTATTTTTCAGTTTAATCTTTACTAATTATTTTATTTTTTCGAGTATTTGTGATTCAGTAGTTGTATTTAGATCCTAACTTAGTGTAAAATTCTTTGTTCTGTGTGAGTGTGAAGTGAAAAAACGCTAAAAACATTTCCTAAGGTTTTCAAATCAAACGGACCGAATATAATTTCGTATTGTTTTCATTCAAGTGCTTCATTCAAAGATGTGATAGTTTACGTAAGTACAAACGGATTCATAAATTTAACTTCTTGGTGCATTAAAATTATTTTGGTGTATTTAGATTTTCTGGTGCGTATCATATTACATCATTATTAACTTATAAATAACGTGCTCTATTGTTGCACTGCTCAAGTTTCGTCGCCGTACATAGAATTATTCCAATATTTTACCATTTGTTTTCGTGATTCTTTTTGTAGTTATTCATTACACTCTAACATAATATTGCCTTAGTTATTGTCGAATTAATTTATTTGCAGTTGTCGTCCTAAATTATTATTTCTATCATTTTAGTTGTCGGTTTGTTGATATACTTATTTAAACCTTGCCCCATTGTTGCACCCATGATTTCATAGAATTATTACATCATTTTACAGTTCGTTTTTCTTGATTCTTTCGTATTTATTTACATTTTAACATAATATAGAATAGTTATTGTCGAATTAATTAATCTCCAGTTGTCGTCCTAAATAATTAAACACAATGTAGAGTAGTTGTCGAATTAATTAATCTCCAGTGGTCGCCCTAAATAATTATTTCAGTCATTTTTGTCGTTTGTTTGTATATTTAATTTATTTAATATCTCTTTTGTAACTTCCGTAGTAATGAATATATTATTATACTAATATCCTTCATTCAGTGTTAGTTGTCAGTTTTCGTGTATTCTCATTTGCTTTTGTCGTTAAATTGCCAACTAACTCACAACAATGAACACTATCGCATTCCTCAACTCATTCAAAGCTGATCTTCAGAAGGCGTACAATGACATGGTACAATATATTGACACGAATCAGTGCGCTGGAAGAGGTCAATAAGAAAACGATAGGCGGTTGGACTACAGTTAGAAATTCTCGACGTCCTTCCAACTGCTACCACCCGGTTAGACCAACGACACATGCACCACTCCAACTCTTCACTCAGAATCGGTTTAGTGTGTTAGATGACATGTCCCTGCTTCCTCCCTTACCTACTCGTTTCATCCCCTCCCGTCCAGTAACCAAACCTGTTCACAAACCACGCACTGGTAAGCACAGCCGGCCAAAACCACGTAAAGTAGTGCTACCCACAGATGAAGCCAACACTTCTACGCAGAAATCAAACGTGCTCATATTAGCTTATTCGCACGGTCGTCACCTGTCCTCCGTTTTGCGTGGATTGCTTCCTAGCCAGTTCTCAGTCTCCGGTTTCTTTAAGCCAAACGCTCGTTTGGCTGAAGTTATTCGAGAACTGGACATCTAAACTAAAAAAACTCACAGATTAACTTGGGTGGTCATTTCACCGCGTCTGAACATCTACAAATACTAAAAATGGCCTTTCAGCACACAAACATAGTACGCTCTAGCCTGCCTCCACGCTTCAACGTTCCACAAAAAACCAGGAAATTAACCTGGCAAACATCTTCCTAAAACATCACCTGGCAGACTCAAAAATCACATTTTTTTATTTGCAACCACACCTGACTGCCAAGGACTTTACCCAGCACGGTTTACACCTGAGACCGTCTGGGAAACATCACTTCGGTTCTTTCCTAGCTTCACATCTGACCTCACATCACCCACCTGCCCCTTTACCCAGTCCTCCGCCTCCCTCTGCTCCTACCTCATCACCATCTCCTCTTCGTATCTCCACACCCATTTCTTCTCCTGTCCTCGTTCTTTCACCTACTGCTTCCTCATCTCCCACGTCCTCATCTATTCCTCCATCCACCTCTCCTGCCGCCCCCATACACAGTTACAACTTGCGCTCAGGAGTACAATGTGGTACTCGAAAATGACAATCCCGTTCGGGTGCAATGTGTGGGCTTGATCCGGAACTAGAAGCTGTACCTAATTCAAATTTTTTCTCTACAATCTAACATTGATTCCATTTCTCGTGCATCACAAACTCTTTGCGAAAATAAAATAATTATATTTCATCATAATGTCCAATCCCTTTCAAACAAATTGACAGACATTGAAATTCTGGTACATGAAAATCCATTCGATTTGCTATGCCTCACAGAACATTTGCTTTCAACAAACAATATCAACGATACTGCTATTTCTAATTATTATTTAGCAAGTTCTTACTGTAGACAAAAATTTAAAGGAAAACATCCGCGCGGTGGTACGTGTATCTACGTTCGTAATGATATTTTATCTTCTCCACTGCCAGGCTACGAGAACTTCTGCGTAGATAGTGTGTTCGAATTTTCTGCAGTTAATCTGATCGACCCCGGTATTATTGTTTTGTGTATTTATAGACCTCCTCAATCAGATCTTGATATATTTTTTCGAAACTTCGAAAATGTTTTAAAACATATCACACATAAATCTGCTAAATCTATCGTTATATGCGGCGATTTCAACATCGATTTCCTGAGTACCTCCGACTCTGCATCTTCATCAATTAATCGATTCAAGAATCTTATCGATTCCTTCAACCTTGTTACGATAAACGACCACACTCGCCTCTCCGGTTCATCTCAAACATTACTAGATCAAATTATCGTTAACAATGGAATCTCATATTTCTCTGAAGTGTTTATCGCCGGATACAGTGATCACCTCGCTCAAGTATTGACTATTACTAAAGAACTAAAAATCCTTTACAAGTTTCCAAGAGAATTTAATGACACAAATCAATCCATATTTATAAATCATATGCGTGAAGAAACATGGAAAGATGTTTACAATTGCCAAAACACCAACGACAAATTCAATGTATTAATCTTAATATTCCTAAAATATTAAAACTCTAGCTTTCCCATAAAACGCTAGTTAATTAAAGCAAAGAAATACAATAGATGGATCACCCAAGGGATAAGAATTTCTTCAAAAAACAAACGCCGTTTATATTATCTTTCAAAACTCTATAACCAACTACCCGAATTCCATGATTATTTTCGTAAATATAAGTCTATTCTTCGAAAAGTAATCTATACAGCTAAAGTAACGGAAAAAGACAGGTAGGTACTTAAATCGAACAACCAGGTGAAAGCTATGTGGAATATTGTTAAAAATTACACATCAACTTCTGAAAATTGCGAAGAAAATGTTTCTCTTCTAGACGATGGCAAAATCGTATCAAATCCTCAGGACATCGCAAATTTGTTTAATTCTTATTTCTCAGAAGTAGGAAATATAACGAATTCAATATATCCACATCATTGTCCTCCAATTATATCCACCCATGTACCCAATTCTATGTTCACTTCCGAAACTTAACGCCAGTGAAGTCATGAGAATCATCAGCACATTAAAAAACAAATTTTCAACAGGCATAGATGATATACCCGAATTGATTGTTAAATTTTCGTCCCACGTTATATTAAATCCACTCATAAATATTTTTAATAGTTCTTTATCGGAAGGGGTGTTTCCCAACATATTTAAGAGAGCTAAAGTGAAACCTTTACACAAGAAAGGAAACAAACTTAATATTGGAAATTACCGACCAATATCTCTACTACCCACTTTCTCAAAAATTCTAGAAAAATTGTTATATAAACGCCTTCTAGATTTTTTAATAAAAAAATAACGTTCTCTCTGACGATCAACACGGTTCCAGGAACTCCTCTTTCACTACAAGCGCCATATTTTCCTTCTTAAACGATGTTACCACATCTCTAGACCGTGGAGAAAATCCTCAGGGTGTTTTTCTTGACTTATCCAAAGTATTCGATGTCATCGATCA
Organism: Laupala kohalensis; assembly: GCA_002313205.1. Classification (NCBI taxonomy): domain Eukaryota; kingdom Metazoa; phylum Arthropoda; class Insecta; order Orthoptera; family Trigonidiidae; genus Laupala; species Laupala kohalensis. The sequence goes on along the minus strand of NNCF01127789.1, from coordinate 10,051 downwards.
CGGAATTCTCCTTTCCAAATTGTATTCTTTAGACATTCATGGACTTCCACATCAATGGCTAACTTCTTATTTAAAAGACAGATATCAACAGGTCGAAATATCCTATACTAAAAATAAAATACTTCAGCGTTGTCTTTCAGAAACAAAGCCAGATACTTACGGAGTAACCCAAGGTTGAATTCTCGGTCCTACGCTCTTTTTANCTTTTTATTTATGTGAACGACATGTCATCATCCACATCAGATTGCAAAATGGTTCTTTTTTGCTGATGACACTAATTTACTATGTAAACACGCCAAAGTTGAAAACGTTTTGTCCAACCTTTCGACTTGGTTCCATGCAAATCGTCTCATTGGTTGACACTCTAGGGCGATGAATATTATTCCTATTGCGAATATTGTGTTTGTGAACGAGACTGTTCCGTATGAAGCAAGGGTGGCACTTTAGTAATTCGGTCTTAACAAACACGACCGTTTCATAAATATAAATGCAGGGAAGTGTTAAGATATTTAACTCCTTGAATAATGGCATTGACAAAACAGTGTCTATGTCATTTCACAATAGTATCACAAAATCTTTACCCCAGGTTTCTCTTTCTTTAAACGGAACACAATTAAAAACTGTTACGAATACAAAATTCTTAGGTCTCCATATTCAAGACAATCTCAAGGAATTGTCACGTTGACAATCTTAATTCCAAATTAAGCAAATTGTGTTACACATTCCGAATCTTAGTTAACGCAATTAGTCAACGTAGTTCCCGTTGCGTATATTTTGCAAACGTTTACTCCCATTTACGTTACGGCATTACCTTCTGGGGCAATTCCGGTGAGAGTATTCAAACTTTCAGAATTCAGAAGAGGATAGTTCGGATAATTTGTAAATCTCACCCCCGAAACTCTTGTAAACCTTTATTCAAGGAATTAAATATCTTAATACTTCCATGCATTTATATTTATGAAACGGTCGTGTTTGTTAAGACCGAATTATTGAAGTGCCACCCTTGTTTCATACGAAACAGTGTCGTTCACGAACACAATATTCGCAATAGGAATAATATTCATCGGTCTAGAGTGTCAACCACTCTTTGCCAAAAGGGATCATATCATTCGGGAATCGTTCTATATAATTCCCTTCCTAAGTACTTCTACAATGTAGAAGAATTTATTGATTTTAATAAAAGTTTAATCCGTCTTGTACTTTATTGTGCCATTGCTGTAGTACTTTTTAAATAACTTATAACAATTTCAAAGACTATTTTCTTGCATGATTGTGTTGTCTTATGACTCATATTAATTTAGTTTTATGTGTACTCAACTTTGGCACGGTTGTGTACATAAATTCTGTAGCCCCATCCTGGCCCGGGTTTTTCTCCGTTTTTCCTTCTGGTAGAGGCGGATTTATCATACAGGTTCTCTAGGCTTTGTCTAGGGGCGTGTTTATTGTAACAATAAATCGTGAATTTAGTGTTATTTCAATTCTTATGATTTTTAAACACTATACTCAGAATAATCTATAGTTCGATAATAACTTGTACATGTAATTTTTTGCTTAAAATTACAAACATATTGACATTCTACTAGTATTTTTACTCGCAGCTAACGTATTTTGTTATCAAGGAATTTTTGATGAACTTTTTGAATCAATCTCTGCCTTAGGGCCCTTGATCGGATTTGATGGGAAGGTCCCTTGCTTGCTTCCGGAGAGTAAATTAGTTTATTGTCCTCCACGTGGTCATACGCAGTTTGTACTGTTTTTGACAATAAATTTATTAAAAAATTTATTGGTATTATTGGTAAACTTTCATAAAACAGTGCAGAATGTATAATCAATTATTCTTAAAGAAACAATTTTTGACTTACATTTTTGCATCGCCAGCAGTTTTCAAATTCAGAACTCAAATATCTCATTTTCTACTGCAGAAAAAGCTGAAATGAGAAAGATTGTAACATTTCCTTCAATTATTTTTATTAAAATTGTGTAAACTAGACACACGAATACCACGACAAATTCACAGTGTAACATTTCTGTATGTAAAATATGCCATGTCTTGAATATAAATAAACACACTAAATATTGATAGTTTATAGATAATAACATAAGAAAATAAGGTCTTTAAAAATAAATTAGCATACTAATATTACTATTTCAACCGAAAGTTTAAGTGAACTCGAGGCAGCATTACGTTGTTTTTACTTTCTCATATATGTAGTATATAGAAAGTTTCGTAATCGTGAAAAAATTCGAAAGCGAAATTTCGGTGGAGATATCCGTTTTGGTTATCCCTGATTCTGAAAAAGTGGTTTTTGGCATAACGTCCGTCCGTCTGTCCGTGTGTGCGCAGCGATTCTGAGTAAATGGATGAATCAATTTAATTCACATTTCGTATTGACGGTAGAATTTACTTATTGTCGATGCACGTGCTCTATTTTTTTACTATAAAACAAAGGGTACTTTATATGAATGTCAAAGTACTCTTTTTAATGTTTCTAAAAAACGACACCAACGATTTTGCTTTAATTTTCTGTACGTAATGTACAATTAGTATGCATTACATCCGCATTAGCGGTATTTCGCTTGAAAGTTTGGTATAGACGCAGTAAAATCATTTCTGTCTGCTACACTTACACACACTGTTGAGTTACAAAATTTTGTTATTTGAGTAGCAGGTTGATACTTTTTAATTTAAAAAATTACCTGGGAAACAAGCAAAGAGGGGAAAAACGAAACTGCATTCTCAAATTTCAAGAATTAACAGAAAATATTGTTATGTAATCTAGAATTTTTGTCAGTTCCATCGTGCATTTGAGCCATTTCCCTACGTCTGGCGACAAGATGATTCAGCATATAATTTGTTGGAAATATAGTGTACATTATTTTGGTACTGGAATGTTGTGTTCTAAGAATGCATTGTTTTCAAGTTAAAGGCGAAAAACTGAAAAAATATTGATAGAGAAAAAACTCTTTTTCCAATGTCTGTCTTCAGGTATCCGACAGCTCCAGTATTCGATCCAGGGTTCTTCTTACTTTCTCATATATGTAGTATATAGAAAGTTTTGTAATCGTGAAAAAATTCGAAGCGAGACTGACAGAAATATCCGTTTTGACAATCTCTGATTCTGAAAAAGTGGTTTTGGGCATAACGTCCCTCCGTCTGCCCACCTGTGCTCGACGCCTCAGTCGTGAGTCAACGAACCGAATGCATAGAAGGCAGCGCAGCAGAGTGTCATTTAGCAGCAACTACGACCGAAATTGGCAGGGAGGAACAAACAATAGCTCTCGTAGCTAAGTCTGATTTTTGAGTGGGTCTAAGCTGTTGCGCGCAAAACCCATAAGCTATAGCTGTTGATGTATATTTCTTCCTCCCAATCAAAACAGCGTCAATTTCCGTAGTGATAGAAAATTGGTCTCGATCAGGCGAAAACTCTTTTAGGGCAGGTACAGCGTAAGGTTTGGCAGTTATTGGTACTGTCTGTCCGCTAGACAGCCAATACGTGAGCTGTCTCAGCTAACTTTAGGCGGAGCTGTCCGACTTATTTTTTCCGTGCAAAAAAGTCTTCAGAATAAATGCAAGAATGTACTTGAAATTACGAATAACATTTGAAACATGTTAATTTATAAACTTAACAAAAATATTTTGTACTTTGCATTCTTACATATTGTTTAAAATTTCTTGTATTTCGTTTTCATTTTAGATTGAAGATGCCAGCTAAGCTGGTGAAAGTACTATCTGAATAAGCATTTTAGTAGTAAACAACACCACATCTTTCATTTATTCTTAAAAATGGATATTAGTATCGTCTCATCGATATCCAACTATAAAAGTCTTCGTTTCTACCACATCCAGATATTAAGTAACTTGTATGTCCTCGTAGTACGCACCATCAGAAGGGCGTACAGTAATTAGAGAAATTTTCTAAATTATAATTGCTATCTGTAAATCCCAAAATGGGTACCTGGTCTAAAATTGAACCTTCAGGAACTTCGGAAGTAACTGGCTTTTTTCTGATTGGTAATGCTAACCTAAGAAAGAATTTCCTTTTTTGTGAAAAGGTTTCATTTCAGCTTAAATGATAGCAAAAATCAAGAACTATTAGCAATGTCTGTGAGTAGATTTAATATTGTATGTACTGTATTTCTCGTTTGTTTGTTTTTTTAATTTGATGTATCAAGCGAATGTGTTCCTCATGCAAGATCTTGCATAATTGGTTCATGTTCCCCTTCATGAACATTAACGTATTAAAATTTTCACCTGAGAGTAATGAACGTTTACCCCTCGAATATATTTTCCAGTGGAAGTCGTAAAACGGTACTAGTATGTTTTCTTGTACCTAATGTGTTATGTTACGTTGTATAAATAAAGAAACCACTGAACGTAAATACATCAAGATCGCCAATTAATTATTTATAGCTAAATTTAGTCACAAAAACTTAATAGTTATTCGTAATTCTATACAGATTGGATCACTCTGTAGGTTTTGAATTTAAAGTCAGTCCACGATTGGGAATGTGGGAGCAGAGATGGGGAGAGAAAAGATGATGTATGCCATATAAGAGGGGAAGGATAAAATCCCTGTTTGAGATATAATATAATGAGGAACTAACTCAGGTTAAACAAATGGCTCGATTTCAATTCACAAATTCACACTATGGTTTATTAAACATGAATACAACATATGAAGACGCATACTAAATTAACTTTATACAGAATAACTGGATCGTAAATTACGCAAAAATGAGACGGTAAGAACAGTGGTGGGATCCGCCAGTTGAGTTTTCACCGGTCCGGTGACTTTTAATTTGGGTATGTGAGAGTTATACCCGTTACACAATTCAGATTTATGAAATGAGTGACTCTTAGTCACTATAACCCCACGTGGGTTGCATACTACACCTGATTTCATATAAACGTTTATAATTACTTGAATAAACTTAAAAGGACTCACCCTCATTTTAATACATGTAACTGAAGAATCTTAGTGAACATGAAAGTGCTGGAATTATGAATTACATACGAATATAGAGGCCAAATCATAAATAGATATTAACATAGAAAAAGATTCTTCCAAATATAACCAGTGATTGGATTTGTGACAAACTTTCAGATGAACATTATTACGTAAATGTGCAGCTCTACGCAAGAGGGCTCAGTATTATATTAGAGAAATCATCAGGTAAGATTCATATCAGACTAATCACAAAATTTCACATGTAAAAAACCTTCTAGCCATGTGATGTCTCGACCAATTTGAGTAATTTCTTCTGTACAGCAGCTCTGAACAGACCCTTCTGTGCATACAAAATTTCAAACCCCTAGCTTCAATGTTATGCAAGTTATTCACTAAGTTACCAATGTTAACATATGGAAAATGACTCTTTATGAAAGTTACACTAAAACCATTAAGAAACTAGTACACATGAAAATAATTACTGCAATTAGGCACATAATCAAAAACAAATCCCATATTTGAGCAGACAATCGCATGATAAGCAAATTACAACCTGTAATTAGTTTATTGTCCTCCACGTGGTCATACGAAGTTTGTACTGCTTTTTTGGCAATAAATTTATTCTTATTCTTATTGTTGCTGTTGTTGTTATTTATTGTGCTCCACGTGGTCATAAGCAGTTTGTACAGCTTTTTTGACAATAAATTTACTTATTTCTTGAATGCCTTAGTTACATTGCTTCTATGGTCGTACATCCTCATGAACTCGTTCCAGAAGACTTGTGAGATCCCTTGTAGAGAGTTGTGGGATGTTGCAGTTTCTTGGCGTAGCCAGACTCACCTTTTATGAAGGCTGGTTACTAGTTGACCTGTTGAATCAAGAAAACAACAATATTTCCTCGTGGATGTGCTGATGTGTAATACAGATAATACTCGGCGAGATGACATGTAAGAATGCCACACAAATTTCAATTAATTTAAGTTTTTATCGACGTTAAAGCACGCGGCAGTGCGCCACGAACTTGTTGAAGACGTGACGCAAGTACGACGAAAAACTCACGTGTGTTTCATCTAGGCCCTGTATGCTTTGAGGAAAACATTTTCTTGGCGGTGGAGGGAGAAGTCACAGAACTTCGACACTAGAAGTGCGTTCACTCACGTTAACTATTTATTGCGGTTCCGAGTTTCCTTTCTCTTGAGGTAGTACTTCACATAAGCTTGAAAATGTAATATTTTGGTTACATTTCGCAAAATTGTTGTTATTATGACTGTTGACAAGTAGACAAAGTTTCATGACCTTCACGAGAATAGTTTACGAGTTATTGCAACTTTAATTTAATATAGTCTCTTGTGGGATTTCACGAATTATTCAACTGGAAGAAAACTACATAAGGAAATGTAGGAATTTCTTAAAACCTTTACAAATTGTTCACTGGTATTCTGAAAGTATGAAAGCAGTATGACAATCATGGGTCACGGGATCTAAAATGAGATATTAGGTAAAAAGTGAAATAATGTCCGGCCACTCGAGATTACGGTCGTGTAACGTGACAAAGCCGCAGTACAACAAGCGAACTACATATTTCGTCTTTCGCCACCAGAGCGCGAAAAGTAAAACCACGGCCTTCTAACTTTCCTAATCCATGAAGTTCAAAGGGATGAGCATTGATGTGTAATTTTTCATTTTTTCAAATTGAAATTGAAATAAATTACTTTGAGCTATATGTTGATGGAATACTTTCAAAGAGACTACTTGGCCTTTCCACATAAAACAATACGGTTTTAAAGACATTCTACGAATATCCAACGTTGGAAGTAACCTCAAAAACTTTCATCTATTTACGTATTGTTTACAAGTTACAAGCTCAGCTATGATTTACCAATCCACCAACTTTAAAATATACAATACAACGTTGCCGCAAATGAAGTGTAATATAACATGTATTATTTTAGTTCGTATTTTACTGAAATTCATGGTTTAAAACATGTGACATATCCCAAGTAATCTAATAAGTTTTAAATAAGTATTATTGTCATAGTTTGATATCTTACGGCGTGCTTTAATTTTAATTGTTTTTCAGGTAATCACATTAAAAGTTTCAAATTTCGAATGAATTTGATCATTTACGACCATACACACTATTTTAAAATGTTTAAACATACGTTTCAAGCTATTTTGAAACAAATTTTACCATATGAGTGAGTAATCTAATTATAATATGCCGTAATAGTGAAGTTCATGAACTACATGAAGTCCATTAACTTTTGACAAGATCTTACGTGAAGTACTACCTTAAGTAGTAGTGTCTTCTTCGATAGATTTCTAGGAAGCCTGTCTCGTTTTCTAGGAATAATACTTCATGTATCTTTATGAACAGTCGGTTCAAAAAAGAAGATGCCGCCAAATAACTAAATCCTTTTTCCTTTTTGTGTCGTTTTCGCGAATTGGAATCCCTGAATCCCCGTATGAAATTATTAACATGGCCATGGCGCGTATCATTTTATCTGAGTAAACCGTGTTCTCACTACATTTATTTTGGGTTTGGATCACCCAATGTTGTTGTACGTGTCCTTGAGGACAGTTGATTTTCAATTTCACGCCGTTCTGACGACGCACAGCTTCCCACGTAGCGACGTCTTTGCATCGTCATCAAAGTCGTGCCGACGTTGACAAACAATGTCGTGATGATGTTGCCAACGTGTACGCATGTAATGTCGATTGAAAATCGGAGAACGACGTCTTTCCGACTTCGTCACACGACGTAAAGTCGTAAAGTCGAATTTTCGACCTGGGGTAACGACGCGACACCTTGGCGAAGTCGCCATCTCGTAAGCATGTAACGTCGATTCGATCTCACAAGAAAAAGTTTTTTATCTGCGTCAACTCATCTGCATACTTTCTTCACTGTACGACTTTCTTGACGTGTTGAGTTATCATTTTTATTACAACTTTTATGGATATTATCCATCGTCTTCCTTTGCTTAATCATTTTCAAAAGACGTATACCGCACTTTTAGGACGTTCTTCTTCAACGTCCGTCTTCAGGCATCCGACAGCGGCGGTATTTCATTTATTCATTTATTTTGGCTTTTGGTACAAGACCGCCTTGTCTATAACTAAGTCAATACAAGTCTCATTCTTTATATTTTCTCCTTTTCATTTGTTTGTATTGTCTTTCTTAGCGTCTCTTAGCTGTTGTGAACAACATTCCCTGCCGCGAGGAGGTGGACGCTCATCTACCTTCTAGCTCTTCTTTATATATGTTTGTAATAAGGTTTAGTTGTATAACAAAATTGCAGAATAATTCACACTTTTATTGAGTACTTATTCGTGCGTGATGATCCTGTAGTGTTGTTAATCCTATATATCTTATTCTTCATGTATATTCTGCTCTTTCCGGTCCATATAGGGGGCAGTCCCACAGTTGATGTTCACTAGTCTCTCTTTCCTCCCCACAGATACAGGTCATGTCCATTATTATGTGCCCTTCTGCTAAGTATGTGTTGAAGTTTCCATGACCAGTTGTATATTCTGTAATATATGGATTCGGCCTGTGCCATTTCCTATTTGCATGTTGATATGTTACACATTTCCTATGTTGATATGTCACATCCGGGATTTATTTACGTCACTCTTCCTTTTGTAGTTTGCTTCCACCTTGTTTGCCACGCTATTATCATCACATCTTCTTTTTCCAGCCTTTTCCACCCTTAACTATATCCATTCCAATTATATTTAGTTTTCCTTTCGTTTGTATCTGCCCACGGTACTGTAATTTAACAATATAAAGATCTAATGGAATTATGCCATATATAACTTCTAATGCTTCGTGCGATATTTTTTTGTACGCACCCCCCATTGCCAATAGACAAGTTCTCTGTATTGCATTTAACTTCCTTTCAACATATTAAGTTGCTACTCTGTACCCCTAAGCCGAAGATTCATACGTTAAAATTGGTCTTGTTGCTCTTTTGTATAATATAGCTTTTTCAGACTGCCCTATTGTAAACTCTGTGAGACCTACACGTATTAAGCAGTACCAGTGTATTTTCTTCAGATGAAGACGCTACCACAGCACGGCGATTTAAGCTAAATTTCTACCGTCTTGTTTTACTCTTTTCTTAGTTACTGGTACCGTGAACAGTAAATACGTAAAATAGTAATCCTCTCTAAAATCTTGAAAAAGAGTTATTAATGTACCAAGAAAATAATATTTTTTAATCCCAGCGTTCCCTTATTTTGAATATACCTAAAATTGATTCTTATTTGCCCTGAAGAAGACCTCTGCATGGAGGTCGAAACGTCAGCATCTCGTCAGATGACACGGCAACAGCCTGGATGCCACGACATCTTTGACACCGGTCGCGGAAACCTACGACAGCAAGAGAATATTGTTTTTGTACCCAACTGTTTCATTATTTTAAATATACTTGTATTTTATACTTATTAGAATAATACAATAATAAATAACATTATTCTGAACAGTAAGTAGGTATTGCGCAACATAAAGTACAAAAATTCAAAATATCATCAGGCCGAGACATCAGTTCGACGCTGAGACAACGTAGTAAATTTTCGTCGTCTTGTCTTGCCTACTTACCTCGAACTTGCTCGTAACTTACCCGAAACTTGCCTCAAGTTCAAGTTTCGGGCGATGGGATGTCGGGACGGCGTCGCTTTTTCGACGTCGGTCTTCGACTCGATCTCGACGTCGAAACACGTCGCGACAATCGTAAAGTGGGTTCAACGTCGGCGATTTCTGCGTAGGTAATTGGTATTCTCAGATATCATATTGAGGTATTGTGCCGTATAGACATTCATGGAGGCAAAATCATATTACGTTTGACCATTTACTGACATTTCACAGGAAAAGGCAGGCATCCGGGATGCCCTTATGCAATATCGTCCGTAAGCACCACACATCAAGGAAACAAAGCTTTAAAAAATAAACAGAATTAAGTTAACGGGATATAATGTAATGCCGGCACTTAACTTGGCGTTGCGTATGTGTGTATTTGCCAATACGGCCAAGTGTATATAAACTATTTGTCTTTATTCGATGTATTTGCTCTACTGTGGCAAATACTCAAACACCCGTTCCC
>NNCF01127787.1:0-13251 GCA_002313205.1 Laupala kohalensis | reverse complement strand
TATAAGAAATCTGCTTCTACCCGAAGGAAAACCTGAGAAAAACACGTGCCACGATGGGGCTACAGAATTTATGTACACAACCGTGCCAAAGTTAAGTACTCATAAAACTAAATTAATATCAACCATTAGACAAGACAATCAAGGAAGAAAATAGTTTATGAAATTGTTATTTTTTTTTTAAAAAGTATTACAGCAATGGCGTAATAAAGTACAAGACGGGTTTAACTTTAATTAAAATCAATGAATTTTTTTACATTGTAAAAGCACTGGTGCAGGAGGAAGTTTTCAACCGCGAATTTTAAAAGACTCAATTTCATATTATCTATTATACACTTTTGAAGGGAATTGTATAGAACGATTACCGAATAATACAGTCCTTTTTGGCAGTGGTTGACACTCTAGGCCGATGAATATTATTACTATAGCAATTATTGTGTTCGTGAACGAGAATGTAACGTATGGAGCAAGGGTGGCACTTCAGTAATTTCGTCTTAACAAGCACGATCATTTCATAAATATAAATGAAGGGAAGTGTTATATATTTAATTCCTTGAATAAAGGTTTGCAAGGGTTTCGGGGATGAGATTTACAAATTATCCGAACTATCTTCTCTGAATTCTGAAAGTTTGAATGCACTGACCGGAATTGCCCCGCATGGTAATGCCGTAACGTAAATGGGAGTAAACGTTTGCAAAATATACGCAACGGGAAGTACGTGGAGTCACTGCGTTAACTCAAGTTCGGAATTCGTAACACAATTGTCTTAATTGGGAATTAACATTTTCAACGTGACAATTCAATTTGAGGTTGTCTTGAATATGGAGACCTAAGAAATTTTGTATTCGCAACAGTTTTTAATTGTGTTCCGTTTAAAGAAAGACAAACCTGGGGTAAAGTTTTTGTATTACTATTCTAAAATGACATAGACACTGTTTTGTCAATGTTTAGTACTACTAAAAAAATCGAATGTCCGTGACTAATGTCGGGGTTTGGTTTTTTCTCTGCTTGCGTGCGAAACTTTATCATGATTTCGAACCGCCCGTTCTATTGTAACCAATTGGGGACTAATATATGTCAATGTGAAATACAACATCTGCTAGTTACTTTCAATGTTGTCTCTTTATAAAAATGGCTCAAGAAAATTTAAAATATCTCGATTTATTCGATAATAGATCACCAGTATTATTGAAAAGTTTCCAACTGCAAAATTATCCTTATGATGTATAATTTATAAGCAAAGCTATATTTCTATGTGAACCAACACAGAAGAAATCATTTTATTCTTACAAATTGTAAAATCAAAGAAGTACATTTCGAGAAGTAAATGACCGTGATTTGAAATTTAATGATTGGTAATTTGTATATTAATAATCGTATAGAACTAATGCCAAATTTGTCCACAACTTACAATGGCATGAACGCTAAAATCACATATATCTGTCTATATTTCCTTGCATATTAACTAGTTGTAGTCCGTTTTTAGCTAGCCTTCTTCAACTAAAATTAGTTACGGTAAATTAATGTTTTTTGATATTGTTGTTCTTGAGTGACAAATTTCAAATATCCTTCTTTCTATAGCGTGAGTCACGTTTTTTATGATTTGAACTTGGCTATTTTGTCCATAAAAAAAACAGCAAATTATCAAGAATCTTATCCAGGATATTAACAGCAAGTATATTTGTGCTGAGACGTAATATGACATGACTAAGTCATTTTCGCTGTTATTCTTTAAAGAATCGTTTTAGTGAATTNATATGTACATATATAAGGCATTGTTTGTGTATCATATTGCTTAACAAAAAGTTATAATTGTATCACATTAACATGTAAGTGTGCATCGGGTACGAGTATATATTTTCTTGTAATTGCATCCATACAAAGATTAAATAAAGTGTAAACGTATTCTAGAGAGTTTTATTACCATTTCCATTTTTCCGATTTCCAAACATTCTAACCATTTTTATCTGAAGCCTGAATGTAGTAAAAATAAATGGCAAATCCTTATAATTTTTATTAAAATTATGTTATAAAAACCTATAGAGAAAATTCCAATGTTAATTGACGTGTAATGGCCGTAAATAGGAGAATGAATTGAATTGTCCGCACGAGGAAAAAGAGAGGGGCGTTGAGAGCTGTTTTGACGATAGTTCTCGGTCTTCTACGTGGCGCGCTGGGGTGCAGCAAAGGTAACTACTGGGCATATGAGAGTAAACTGTCTCAACTTTCTATAATCTTTTTTTATGATATTTGAATCGGAAATTTTGAAAAGAATAAAACTTCGTCAAGATACGATATAAATAGCAACTAATAGGGGATATATTAACGTGAAGAGAGATTAATTACCTCATAATATGGAAATAAAGGAATAAAATATGCTAATAACTATTCATGTATACAGAACAATACATTTGATATGTAGNTCTTTTTCGAAGTGAATGTCGTATTTCTTCCCCTTTACTAGGGTTATGTGACCTCACACTCCTTTATCGTTCCAAGAAAAATGGTTTCATATTTAGTGCAAAGTTAATTTCATTTTATATACAATGAAGAACGCCATTTTTAAGCACACTTTGGAAAACGACTATGGAAATAAAAATTAATTTTCATGATTCTCTTCTAAAATATTCAAGGGATCTCTAATATGTTGTTTTTCATATGTAATTTACATAAGGTAAGTCAAGACATAAGGAGAAGCAAGTATCTAATATACTGCTAAATAAATAAAATTCTGATAACGTTGAAACATAGTTCTTACGCCCTGAATCTAGGCGTAGCACAAAATAAAATAAGCGGATATCTATGGTACAGGAAATTGGAAAGTAAAGAAAATGAGAAGGTTAACAAAAAAAATTTCTACAAAATGCAAATCGTGCCATAGCATTATCGAAAAACGTGCTTCTTTCAGACGCAGAAAATTTTAAAATATCAAAAAAAAATTCTTCATACGTAAACACATATATAATATATAATAGTGGAAAAAAGAACAAAAACCACAGAAATTCGGTATTAATTATAAAAAATTTTTTTTTAGAATAGATCTTTCTCGAAATAAAAGTCCCATTTCTTTCCTTACACTATCGTTATGTGACCACACACTCCTTTGTCGTTCGAAAAAAAATGGTTTCATAATTAGTGAAAAGTTGAATTCAATTAATCCACACTGCAGTACGAAATTTTTAAGGGCAAAATTTTCTTAACGTACTGAAAATACCAGTACCTTACGTACAGAAAATTTAAGCAAAATCGTTAAATCCGTTTTTGAGAAACATTCAGAAGTGTACTTTGACCTTCAATTGAAGTACCCTTTGTTTAAAACTAAAAAAGTAGATCTTGTTCATCGTAAAAAGGAACATGTAAATTCTACCGTAAATACGAAATGCAAATTAAATTGGTTCATCCATATACTTAAAATCAATGCGCACGCACGGACAGACTGACGAACATTATTCCAAAAATTCCCTTTTTAGAACCAAGGAGCGCCAAAACAGAGATATCTCACGAAATTTCTTTTTAGAATAATTAAATTATTTTAAATCTTTCTCTACAGTACGTATTTTAGAAAGTACAAAGATCTAGTAGTGCATTAAAAACGTCCCGACAAAAATTAAAAACCATCTTCAAGTTTGAAAACACCGAACTATTTGTCTCATTTTCTTCCTACCTTCCCGAAAGCGACCACATTTTGAACAGTGTCACAAACACATACTTCTTAATATAGAAAACATATATACCTTACTCCTAAATATGAAACTATCCACATAATTAATACCATGTACATAAATCTAAAGCAACATATTTTACAACTTTTTTCTCAATTAATCATTCTAACTGAAAAAAATGTTTCTGCCACTCTAAATGCAGTAATTACCATACAACATAATGGAGAACTTAACCTTCCCATGAAAAGACCGTTGCCGTTCACATTTTTATCTCTCGGGTATTAAGTACAAATCAAGCGTATTTCCCAAAACATTCTGCTGACAAAAATAAGTTTGTTTTTCACTTTACTGATTTGTATCCAAACTATTCCACCTTTAATTACTAGGTGCAGTGTGTTATTAGCGTATTTTTCCTACCACAAATAGAGTCTGTAAATTCGTGTTCTGCATGTTTCGTTAATGTTTGCTTGCGTGACAGATTACAATAATCTCTTTTCCTCCAGCAAGCGTTCCCCTTTTTATCATAAAACTGGGTTTATTTGGAACTGAAGAACACGGCACAGTCGTCTCTTCATTTTACGAGGGATATTCTCCTGGATATTAACAACAAGTTTACCTGTGCTTAAAGGTAATATGGTTTATCTCTTAAAGTCGAGATTTGTTCCGTTATACTTCAAAGAATCAAATTGAGTTTAATGAGAAGAATCCATCAATGTGTTTACAAAGGCTGTGAATAGTTCAAATTGTAATAATCAAAACGATTTTACGGGTACATTAACGAATATTTCATAAATAAAAATGAGACATCCGAAGAATTAAATGTAACGGATTAAACATAAGAGATCATAAATAGAACCATTTCAAAAAATTTATATCATGGCAACAACCATGATATCTTATATTTTGGTTTTCTTTCTCTTTCTTAGTGCATTAAGCGAGGTAAAATCCAAGAAAGGAATTTCCGCAATTCTGCATGAACTTCGAACATCAACCACGACGAAGAGCAAGAATGAAATATCTGCAGAGACGACATCGGACTGTGCCGTAAAAACGAAACATAATAAGGAAATAGGCGACTACAAATACACCTACAGAGAATCCATATTTAGAATGTATTCTATAGATAAATACAACAATAGGTTTCTGAATGGTCCAGATTACCTTTTAATGCAGACGTTTTTTGAATATTCCAAGGACAATTGGACGTACATCAAACCAGATGGATTGGAAAATAAAGTGAACGGATCGTATACCGGTATGCTCGGCTTACTTCAAAATGGCTCAGTAGAAGTCTGTTTTAATGTGAGATACATGAGTTGGGATAGATATTTGTTTGTAGATTTCCCTTTTTCACTGGGAACGTCTCCAATGTGTATAATGATGCGAGGTGCCGGTCAGATGTCCTTCACAGAAGTGCTACATAAACCTTTCCGTCCAAACCTCTGGATCGCAATAGGAATGGTGTATGTATTCAGTGCAATTTTGTGGCATATAATATTCTGCTTTGGTTCTCCAAAGCGAAAGAAGAATAAAAAACTTCTTGAACGGTCTGCAGTAGAAGGTTCTTCCCTGAATATAATTGAGGTGAGTTGCAGGATATTTTTTTTATATTGTCATACAGTACTGTTATAAATGTAAGTTTATTACCCAAGCTACGTGCGATTCTGACATATTTGCAGATAAATATTAAAAAGTCATTTGTTAGCCCCTAAAACAAGGAAAATCAGTCGCTAATGCTTTGCTTATTACAAAGCATGTGTATATACCAGAAGTGCTATTTATACATCAGTAATGGTTATGGTTGAATCTCAATGTGATAGAATATAATATTCTGCTCTTATAAACTCTTGTAAAAACGGCCATTGAGTGGACATGTCTTATCGCTAAACGGCCATTGCTGGCCACATAAAATGAACGGTCGTTGAGCAAAAACGAAGCATAATAACGAAATAGGCGACTACAAATACACCAACGATGATACCATATTTAGAATGTATTCTATAGATAAATACAACAATAGGTTTCTGAATGGTCCAGATTACCTCTTAATGCAGAGGTTTTTTGAATACTCCAAGGACAAATGGACATACACCAAACCAGAAGGTTTGGAAAATAAAGTGAACGGATCGTATACCGGAATGCTCGGCTTACTTCAAAACGGCTCCGTTGAAGTCTGTTTCACTCCGAGATACCTGAGTTTGGAAAGATATTTGTTTGTAGATTTCCCTTTTTCACTGGGAGCGTCACCATTCTCTATATTGATGCGAGGTGCCGGTCAGATGTCCTTCACAGAAGTGCTACATAAATCTTTCCGTCCAAACCTCTTGATAGCAATAGGAATTGTGTTTGTATTATATGCAATTTTATGGCATATAATACTCTGCTTTACTTCTCCAAAGCGAAAGAAGAATAGAAAACTTCTTGAACGGTCGGCAGTAGAAGGTTCTTTCCTGAATATAATTGACGTGAGTTGCAGCATAATTTTTTTCTATTTCCATATCAGTACAGTTATAAATGTAAGTTTATTACCCAAGCTACGTGTGATTCTGACATATTTGCAGATACATTTTAAAAAGTCATTTGTTAGCTCCTAAAACAAGGAATATCAGTCGGTAATGCTTTGCTTATTACAAAGAATGTGTATATACCAGAAGTGCTATTTATACATTAGTAATGGTTTAGTTTGAATCCCTATGTGATAGAATATAATATTCTGCTTTTATTAACTCTTGTAAAAACGGCCATTGAGTGGACATGTCTTATCGCTAAACGGTCATTGGTGGGCACATAAAATGAACGGTCGTTAACCATTGACAGGTGGTCACTCAATAACCTTTTTACTGAACACGTGGACATGGAATTTTTTTGGAATTTTATTAAAAAAAGGAGTATATCGGAAAATAGACTATGTAAGGGTGTGCAGGAGAATGAGTCTGCAGATCACGGGCAATAAAATTGCGTTTTCTAGGGAGATGAATAAGAGAGATAACACAAAGCGAGAGAAAAGTATGCGGAACCGTCTTGGAAACAAGAAAAGAGATTCTGTTTAGTTCGTCATGTATACAAAACATTCATCTTTTCTTGACAGCTATTTAACATTGGATGTCTATTTCTGTGATCGATACAGTATTCGAGTTTTCCACCAAACAAATTGCTTTATCTGTGTAAAAACATTTTCATGCAGAATAAGAAATTATCTTTGAGAACCTTTATGCACACATTTTGAAGACTTTTCCATTAGACTACTCGATGACAATTTTGAAAATATTTATTTTAAATTTTCGTGTGTATTTGTTGCTGATAATTTTCTAAAACCCCGTTGGCATTGCATTGATTTTACCTAACCCCTTATGAATTATTAAATTTAAGTAAAACGGCAGCGATTAATTTTTGGTGCATTTCTACCGCGCTTAATCAAATTATAACATAGACTTATTTACATTACAAGTTGCATTATTATTCTTTTCAATAACCTTAAGAAAAATTGTCGAATGAAAGAAAGCTACACGTCGACTCTACTGCCGGTGTGCTGTTGGTTCGATTACAGGTGACATTTGCGCACAGATAATTGAACTTTGTTAATACCATAAAGCAGCTCGAAGTATATTTTTGAGAGCTTTAATAAATGAACCTTAATTCATGGTCTCACATTGCTCTAGAAAATCTTGAACATACACCGAGAAATTTGCAAGGAGGCAACGTCGCATTGCGACACATATGGCGTCATTGCTAGCAACTGAAAGAAATATTGGATTACTTTCGATAATCAATATCCATTGTGCAAATACAAATCATAAGTATTAAGTGTCATCGTATGCTTTAATACATTTGTTAAACCTTTTATAAAACAATTTGTATACATGAAGCTGTAAATGACGGTATTTTTAGTTTGTGTATTANATACAAATCATAAGTATTAAGTGTCATCGTATGCTTTAATACATTTGTTAAACCTTTTATAAAACAATTTGTATACATGAAGCTGTAAGTGACGGTATTTTTAGTTTGTGTATTTGTTAGTGACAGTATTCAATAATATATCGCACGTCGAAATTTCGTTTAGTTTTTAAAATATAAATTAGCCCATTGCTTCATTTTTAAATATTCAGTAAAGGAAACGACAACCTACTAAAAATTACAGGAAATCATATTAAAAATAATGAAAACAATTCTAGAGTTCCTAATTTCCATTACAAATATGCAAAATATTTTGTTGTATTAAATCAAAAAATACTTGATTCATGATTGTGATCGAGAAATGTTTCACCAGATCTGTGTTTACTGAACTCAACAAAAGTGAAGAAACATGTAAAAGCACGTTTTATTTTAATAAATATATTGAGAAAGAAATTGATATTGTAACCACGAAATTGTAACCAAACAATATTTTTAATAAAAATATATTGATGTAGCGTCTTAAATTTATCTAATAATACTTTTAAAGCACAATGTTCAATACAGAAAAAAGTTACATGCACTTTCTTTATGTGTTGCTATGTATTAAAATAAGGAGAATAATTTATTTAATTTATTTCAAGCGCAGTTCAATTTTCATAAGATGTTCGTTATATAAAATATTCTAGTTTCTTCAAGGACATTTTTGGACAATAGTCACGCGGGACACAATTTTTATACCTTTTATTGCATTTTTTCCCTCGAAAAACAAAAATTTAATTTTTCTTATTTTGCATTTATGCCCTAAAATATTGTGGGCTCGAAATCAAAAAACAAATCTATGATTTTCCCACGCAGTGAAACCAATGATGAAAATAAATGGTAATTTTTCAAATTTCCTATTCGCAACCTACAGTCTTCTGCTCATAGCGAAATATAAAATAAACATTTTAAGAGGAAACTACATATAAACATGCATTTTTCTAACGTAGAAGATTTCAATAATTATATTAACTTTATACTGATAAACAAATTTCTTAGTATTTGATTAAATTATAGATTATAGGATCACTTAAAGACACTGCCTAGGTTATGTGTCCATATTACAGATATTCAATATCTGTTCACATTATATTTCGACTTCATTTCACATAATAAATGTGTTTAAAATAATAAGCAACTCATTACCTTATCACTTTTTTCGTCAGTCAACGTTCCGAGGTTTATTAACCACCTTATAAGGACCAGCTGGAATGCTCATAAATTAAAATCTTGTTTATAAAATTCCAATTAATATATAAATTCAAAATCACAAAAAAAAATTGGTATTACGATATATTTATTTTTGTGGATTGTGTCTTTTTCCGAAGGTATTTCTTCTTCGTGTAATAAGAAACAAATATAGAATAACAAACCTTAATAAATGATATTCTACAATGTGTTCTTGTCGCGCTGCAGAACCGCATTTTAAAGACCACAAAAATACGTAGAGATGTCAGGAAATCAAAAATTTCAAATATATTTGATTTTTAAGTTACTGTAAATGCATGTAAGCGAGAATTTATGATATTAACACTTTATTAAGTGTAAAATATATCGCGCGTTCCATTACGATAGTAAGGTTTTTCTAGTTTACTTCCTTTGCACGCGTAGCAAAAGAAATCAATTGATGACTGATAATAAATTTACTATAGCCAACGCTCTCAAAAATGTTTTTCTAGGTTATTGCATTCCAAAGTGGTATTATTTCTGGTCATAGAACATAAAATCCTGCACATTATATCCATATATAAATTAAATCCAAATAGAACATAAAATTCTACTAAATCATAATAAATAACTAAAGTTTCATCTTCGATAACAAGAATAAATACAACAAAGAAATATACTGAAATTAAAATATTACTTATTAGATTGAGTAATTCTGTTTGATCAGATAGAAATCTACGTCTATTAACTCTTTTGGGTTTAAGAGCTATGTTTAATAAGTTAAACAAATTAAATATATTGGTTGTGTTAAGTAATTAACCTATTTGTATAAATTTGTGGATAGGTTTGATATACGTTTTTCCCGTGATTCTTGTTCGCTAGTTTATATAACAACATCTTACGAAGTGATTCTGATTCTTGAATGCTGGAAACTATTACTGACACAACTTTATATATAAATTCTACGCGTTATCTCATCATCTTCTTTCTTGTTTTTTATTTTTACTCTAAAATCTTGCTTCATGTCAAATCAATATATTTATTTTCACAAATATTAACAATCATGTTGATACATAAAAAATGATATAAAGAATGCTTCTGAATTACCTGGCCTCTCGCCTACTATTGAAATTAATCAATGCTAAGGAATGTCGAAAATAATGAAGGAAATTCAAGAAATTAATGAGATTTATATATGGGACAATGTAAGATATTTAATCAAAAACAATATTAATTGAGATATTTTATTATCGGTATAAACACACGGTAATTAATGCCAATTAACTTTGAGTTCCTAGCGACCGGGAATAAAATTCAGAGGTTATAAGAATACTTATAAGCAATTCCTCAATTTACACAAAATTTATATGTAGGTAGAATAGAACCAGTTTTACTAAATGAACCGACGAAATTACACAATACACAAAATAAGTACCCCATTTTTAAGACCAATGAAGAAAAAAATGTGCAGTCAATAGAAGCAGGAATACAGGAATCACGTCTTGGAGTTCTGCTCTATACTTCCCTAATTCATTTTCATTTAAGAAGTTAAAAAAGTACTAGTCTTTTCTTGGTCAGCCAAATATGGAGATAGTTTTAAGTTAGCGTACAATTGGTCACACAAGAGACAACTTGTACAATTCAACGTTATTAAAGAGCGAAGAATAGAGAAACTTTATGGACAAAAAAAAAGGAGCGAAAAAACGGATAATGGTTTCGAGGATGATAATCGAAGTGAGGCTAAGGATTCAAGAGACAAGACGGAAGACAAAACACTGTAGCACAAAAAAAATAAAGCGATTAGTAAATAGTAATTATGATTGTAATATTGCGCCGTGACAGGTACTTGATGGGTAACCATAAAGGCTAAGGGGTGGGGGAAAGGAAAAAAAATACTTAAATGAAGTAAAAAAAGCAAAGAGACTTGTAATTCCATTTTCTTTTTCTTTTTCTTTTTCTCGTTCAACCCTATTCGTCTGCATTCCAGCCACTATAAGGGTCCTCCATTAATTTTCTTTTAATTATTCCTCTTATTTTTTCATTTATTTTGCTAAATTATCTTTTCATTTATTTAATCTTCTCTGTCTCCCTATTACTTTCTAGTTTCTCTGGTTTGAGAAGAGCGAAAAGGGCGACAAGTATATAATTCAATAACTCTGGTATTGAATGTATAGTTTAAAAATTCTAAATGCATTCAATACCAGAGTTGGAATGTCGTTAAGATGGATAGGAACGCCTCTAGTGTTTCGTAAGTTCAAAATTTGTCTAAATTCCAGTTATTAAATTTCTAGCATCCTCGGGGTAGGGGTGGCAAAACGTTGGGGGTTAAAACAATCTGAAACTTACGATATTGGTATTGAATAAATCCTTTTATCTGGTCGCACAAAAGAAGTGTCATACTCTCCATGGTGCTTAAGTCCACGTCACCCTCAGTGA
The DNA here is from genome assembly GCA_002313205.1 of Laupala kohalensis. Taxonomy (NCBI): domain Eukaryota; kingdom Metazoa; phylum Arthropoda; class Insecta; order Orthoptera; family Trigonidiidae; genus Laupala; species Laupala kohalensis. The sequence continues at coordinate 2,053 of NNCF01127787.1, read as the reverse complement.
GATTATAAGTGATAAAATTAACACAAATCGCAATTGATTTCTATTAGTGATGAGATCATTGTTGTGATGTTGATGAGATTATTAATGTCATTTTCAAACACCCCAATATTGAAAATCTGTCCGTATACACCCGTTGCTACCAAAGGTTAGGGGATACTATGTATAAATTATCGAAAATGATAACAGAAGGGGATTTTACATCTTTCAGCATTGTTAATTGGATTGTAACATCCTGTAATAGTGCAGACTATATTCAGCCACAAGGGGAAGTAAGACACACCTACCACTCATTGGTAAATAAATAAAATTGTAAAAATAAAAACAGTACAAACTGCGTATGACCACGATGAGGACAATAAACTAATTTGCTCTCCGGAAGCAAGCAAGGGACCATCCCATCAATTTCAAACAAGGGCCCTAAGGCAGAAGCGGATTCAAAATTTTCAGCAAAAATTCCTAGATAAGATGAAAAGTTAGCTACGAGTTATAATGCTAATAGAATGTAAATGTTTGTAATTAACACAAAAAATTACTTGTCTAATTATTATCGAATTGATTATTGATTATTCTTAGTATAGTGCCTAAAATTTGGAATTGAAATAAATTGAAAGGAATTAAAATAACACTAAATTTGCGATTTATTGTTACAATAAACATGCCCCTAGACAAAGCGTAGAGAATCTGTATAAAAAATCTACTTCTACACGAAGGAAAACCGGAGCAAAACCCGTGCCAGGATGGGGCTACAGAATTTATGTACACAACCGTGCCAAATTAGAATACACATAAAACTAAATTAATATGAGCCATTAGACAAGACAATAGTTGATGTTAGTTGGAAGCCAATGTTCCGTGTGGCATTGCAAATCGAATAGATTTTTCTGTACCAGAATTTCAATGTCAGTCAATTTGTTTAAAAGGGATTGGATATTGTGATAAAATATATATTTTTTCTTTTCGCAAAGAGTTTGTGATTCACGAGAAATGGAATCGACGTTCGATTGTGAAGAAGATTTTGGTAAGGGATGGAAATGGGTAGACAAGGAAATATAATTGAAAGTTAACATTATTAATGTGGAAGGATAGGTTTAGAAGAAAGTGAGATTATTAATAAGATTTTCGTTGCTCCTCAAGTCCACGATCCCTAGAAAACGATTATCCCTTCAAATATAAAATAAAAGGAAGACACATGAACTTGCATCTAAAGGTATATCAGGTTATTGTAATCGTAAATTGACAGGGTAAAAAATTGATTAGGGGTATAGTGTTAAGGAAATTACCTTAAAATTAGTGGTAACTCCTGGATCTCTCTAGACAGAGGGGTTCAAACTAACATTTATACTCTTCCAGGGCCTTATTGTACGTAACTTCTGATACACGAATTTAGGTAAAATGTGTTTCGGCAAATCTGTTAATATGATGACCTGGTATATGGAGTTATGAATCGGATTTAATTGTAAGTACATGTGCCATCTTTTCATAACATCGTTGAATTCTTGTGACACATATTTTATATCCTGGAAATATTAAAATGTAGTCTTGAGAAAGATCATCCATTTGAGGAAACGAAACGTTGAAAATATTCATTAACTGGACTATTATGTTCGTGCGAAAATTTGTTTTGAATAACAATTTTATTCTTTTTAACAACGACGGGTTCCGTATTAATATTAATACTTCATATTTGAGATTTGTAACAATTTTGAAATTTATTGAGATTAACATTTTAATGAATTTTCAATAAAACTATATTTTTACATCTTTGGCTTACTCAAACAAATAATTCATTCAGTGATTGCGATTCGCAACTGTCATTGTCAGATGAGAAGTGTAATTGTGATAAGTAACCTCATTGTTGCAGGTGGTCCTGACTGGAGCGTGTGCAAGGAAGGCATCCAATGAAAGCGAGAGAGTGGCTCTTTCATCTCTTTTGCTGTTCACTCTGGTGGTGAACAATGCGTACAATGGTCTCTTCTTCAGTTTCATGGCGGCTCCACCGATGAGAAGTAATCCAAATACGATCTTCGACGCTGTCTCACACCTCCAGTCGATT
>NNCF01127784.1:109661-181101 GCA_002313205.1 Laupala kohalensis | reverse complement strand
TTTATTATTATTATTATTATTTAGTTGGAACGGTATTCACATTATAGGGTGATGTGGCTGGTTGCATTTTGTAATACGAGGTCGCTAGACACTCCCTAAAGGATTAAATGCATTTCCTTAAAATGTGGGCTGTGCCAAAAAGAGCGAACTCTTGTATTTTCCATTCTCTTGTTTTGCCTGGTATGGATCTTGATGCTTCATTAAATGTACAGAAAGAGTGACCTACAATGATATTATAACCATAAAAAATATTTTGATTGTGGTTGTTATTATTATAGTATTAAAGATTCTGCGTGTCGCCTCAGGAAGCTCATCGTGCCCCCGATCTCCTCATGTTCGGACTCCCCGTGCCGTGGAACGCCTCCACATGTACCTTGCGTGGCGGAGATCACGGTTTCGATCCCACGCGCGTCCCCGACATGCGCTCGCTCTTCCTGGGCTGGGGCAGCGCCTTCGCCGGCCCCGGACTAGTACACCCGCCGCTGCGCCTCGTCGACATCTATCAGCTATACACGCATCTGCTGCGTGTCACGCCGCGTCCCCACAACGGTACGTGGGAGGCGGTGCGAGGAATGCTACTGCCTGATGTGACTACGGCGGACACACGGAATGTGGTGGCTCCGGAAGTAGCTCCTGGCGCCGGAGCGATTGTTTTCTCAGAATCTAGCGATGCCAAAAAGGCTTCATTTGTTTGGTTGCTCTCTTTCTCTTTGTTTATGTGCTCACTTCATTAACTATAAGTTCCTTTTGGCACTCATCTCATACTGCTCTATGTACGTGAGACGGAATTATAGTGATATCTTGATAATTTTTCTAAAATCGAGCGTCATTATTTCCGACACAAGAGAAGTAGGGGCATTCAGAAATTCGATTGTAATTAGTATCCACAACTGGTTTTTACACGATACGCAAAGTTTACGCAATTTTATTATTCCTACATTATATACCATACGGACCGAAGCTTCAAGAATAAAGCAAATTTGACAAATTCAATATTGTGTAATAACATAAAATAACATGTCCTAGTACTCGCTTATTTTGATTTCTTAATCCTTTTTACTTTCAGCCTAGCAATCTTCTACAATAAGCGTGGGTTCTAGGAGCCAATCAAAGAAAATTTAAATATAAAACTTAATAACTTCACGCCCTTTTCCATAGACAAATATGTACTGTTGTGTTACGTGTAGTCACTATGACTTATTTAATTTTTTAATATAAAGTCATCGTCATAGCACCAAACCTTTTTTTTTAATTTCTCAATATTCATTGCAAACATATAAGATATTTAATAATAATTAATTAATAACTTATGATGACCAAATAAACGGGGTCGAACATTTTGATGCATTCCCATCCAGGCCCGGGTTTTTCTCCGTTTCTCGTTCTGGTAGAGGCGGATTTATTATACAGGTTCTCTAGGCTTTGTCTAGGGGCGTGTTTATTGTAACAATAAATCGTGAATTTAGTGGGTTTTTTTTCAACTCTTATGATTTGTAAACACTATACTCAGAATAATCTATAGTTCGATAATAACTTGTACATGTAATTTTTTGCGTAAATTACAAACATATTGACATTATATTAGTATTATAACTCGCAGCTAACTTTTTATCTTATCTAGGAACTTTTGCTGAATTTTTTTTGAATCCGCCTCTGCCTTAGGGCCCTTGATCGGAATTGATGGGATGGTCCCTTGCTTGCTTCCGGAGAGTAAATTAGTTTATTGTCCTCCACGTGGTCATACGCAGTCTGTACTGTTTTTGACAGTAAATTTATTTATTTATTTATTAGAAACAATAAAAGTTAAGAGTTTGTATACAGAAAAGTTCGTAGTCATGGAATAAAAACAAAGATTGGATCAATTATGTTAGAATCCTAACCTTTTCATTCGCATATCCTTCCGCTGCTACCCCTACCATCACCTCCATCTTCAAACTTAAACCGATTTTCATAAAACGGAATCGCCAAAGTAACAAACCTAACATCGCCGACTGTAGCCGAACAATTGTTTTAATCGTTCATGAGTTTTGAGATTATCATATGCTTAACGACTAATATAACCGGTGGCGGAGATAAGAAAATAGTGCGTAATAACTTTTTTTTGTAATGTTATATTTGATCAAAATATTGTAGACGGAAAAATAAAAACCAATAATTAGAAATAAATATTTCTTGAAGTCAGAAAAACATTTTGCCAAAACTGTTATTAGATTGTTTATATTACATGTTAGTGTTTATTGTTACCATTTTATGGACACAATTAGTTCACAGAAAAATTACAACAAAACATGTTGTAAATCGTTGTGTATCCCATGGTGGGAAGGATTACCACAGGGTTAGCTACCAAACACAATTTTTTTGTTACTAGGTGTTTTATGGTACGAAAATATGACTCATCGGGAAAGAGGTCTACAGAGGATAACAACATCTACGAGTAAAGATGCGAAATAAATGAAGATGCAAATGTCACATTTGTAAAAAGGGCGGAACACAGGAACGCAAATGACATTAAACTTCCATAATTTCATTATTTTGATATATATTTGCGTAGAAAGATAGAAAACTCCATGAAATGTGTTATTAAGCATAAATACGATTAAAAATTCGAGACCTATAAGCATTCAATTAATTCGTGAACTTCAAATGAATGTAAATTATTTTAATGTGTTCCTTGATTGAGAATGAACATACGGATATGACTTTCGCATTTATACCATTTTTCAATTAACTCATCCCTGACATTTTTATAAAACTCGTTAGAAAGGATTCAAAACATTCATTGGTTTTGACATGATTACAATACTGTAAAATGCAATTACATTGTCACCTGTCAGTATTCGTGGTATTGCATAACTTCCTTGTTGGCCAATCTGAAACAATATTCATTTTCCCTGGGGGAAACTTTCAAAATCTTGGAGAAGCATTACAGTCTGAAAATAGATGCTGGGTTGTATTAAAGGGATATTGAAATCTATTCTTTAAAATGGGAACCTGAATTCATTACGCAATTTCTTTTTCGAGAGAGAGTGGTTTCTTTTTATTTCTCCATTAATTTACCAACACGACAGCTATAACGACTAATTTAGATGGATACTCTTATCAACCTAAATCCACCACTTGTTAAGAGCATTTTCCACCAGGATGGTAATACTTGGCTCAATGTCCTTTCAGTGTAGGAAGCTCTCCATTTCACTAATACTTCTTTCGATTTTACCTTCTAAGCTGTCATACAACTTGAGGTATCTAAAGATAAGTACAATTATGCTGTCAAAGACTCAGTAAACGTGTAGTTTTAAGAACTACAGTTGACTAATAAGGTGAAGATAGTTCTTTTTATATATTTATTGTATTAGATAAGAGTAATGTTATCTTTCAACTTGTTAGATTTGTTGGCAGTGCCCTTATTTATGACATGTATTAATGACGCGCAGCTATAATATTTTCGCTTGATGTTAATAATATGTACCCATCAATCCCTCAAAGGCATAAAATTGATGCACTACAATATTACATATCAGTCTACAACATCAATGTCATACTACCGGTGAACACATTATTAAAAGGAGTAGAATTAATTTTAAATTCCACTGAATTTATATTTAACAATACTATCTACAAACAAACCCATGGAGCTCCGATAGGTGGAGTTCTGAGTGGATTATTTTGTGAATTGGCAACGAGAAGACTAGAAAGGTCTATATTATCTAATTTACAGGTGAAATTATATAGGAAATATGTAGATGATACAATCATTATCACAAATGAAAAACAGATTACAATGACCCATAAAATGTTAAACTCATATGATCCCAATATTAAATTTACCCTTGAAATGGAACAAAATAACCATATAGATTTTTTAGATATCAAAATATATAGACAAGAAGACAAACTTTCATGCAATTGGCACAGAAAAAACACAGATTCTGGGAGAACACTAAACTACAATTCCGCATATCCTAAGACCATGAAAGTTGCTATCATACGCAACCTCCTACACAGGGTGCTCAATGTTAGTGATGATATGTTCCATAATGAAAACATCAGCATAATAAGAAATATTCTTCACTATAATGATTTCCCAAAAAATTCAGAGAAAAACAATAAAACAATTCTTTCAGAAGATCAAACACACAAATTCTGCATCACAAAACAAGAACAACATGAGTAATATGATTGCTGTACCCTTCATTCCAGGACTAACCAGGAAAATTAGAAAAACCTGCAAAGAATACAACATTAAGACAATCCACACAATTAATAATAAACACCCCTTTGCTAAAGCACACATGGACAACACAGATAAAAATGAAATGACCAATATAATATATAAAATTCCATGTACAAACAGTGACCTCAATTACATTGGACAGTCAAAACGTAAACTAATGACTGGAATACGTGAACACAAAAATAATATACATAAAAGTAAAGAGGGTGGTATAAATATACATATAGGGAAAACAGGCCATATGAACTTTGAAAATACAACTATTGTGGAATATGGACGTAATAAACAAAAAAGAATCATAGCAGAATCAATTAATATTAAAACTAACAAACTTATGAATACACAAGTTGAGTCAAACATATTCACTTCTAAATATGACACAATATTAAATATAATAAAAAATATAAATAAATACAATAGATATTCCATTTTCTCATTATTTCCCCCACCACGTGGTTAGGTCATAACATGAAGACAACCTGTGCCGCACAGTACTGATAAGCCTCAGATCGTTGGGTGAGAGCTAGAGGACAACACCAAATGCCGCATAACAAGCTACAACTGAATGACACAAAACTAGACGAACATGCAACAAGAATAGCATGAGATAATTTTAATAAGTATAACACAACTTTTAACCAATAATACGCATGCATCATAAGAACGTATCAGGTTTGTACTTTCTTACATATTCTAGTTAAATATTTGTAACAATTGTACTTGAAATCAGTGATGTGATATACTTGCTACAAAAAATATAGAAATTATCTAGTATAAGGTGCACCATGTAATTCACAATAAGGATTTTGTACAATTTTGGGAAGAAAAGAAAGAATACATCTGAAGATGGGGAACATACATCCCCGAAACGTAATGTGAAAGTACGAACTGTAAAAGAGTTTGTGCGTCATTAATACACGTTGTCATAAATAAGGGCACTGCCAACCAATTTAATTTATTGTATTAGTTATATTTTCTATTATGTTGAATATCCATTTTTAATTACTTAGATTATGCGTGGAGGATGGCGAGGCAAGAAATATTTTTAAAAACTTGACTCTTACATTTGTATTAAAACGTTTCGTATCTCCATAACCGGTACTTCATGAAATTCAACTTCAGTTTTTCCTAGCAGGCCGCTGACGTCTTTTGACAAAAGTTGCAGCAAATGTCTCTCGCTCCGTTTCTCTACTAGCTCTCGCGCCAACGGCACAGACGGCTATCGGCCACGAATGACAATTCAATTTCCGCTTGGCCACCATCTTGTTTTATCCCACCGATCTGACTTTACACTTATAAAGGTTTCGATTTTTTAAAGAGGACGGAGAACACACCTGAAGTGAAAAAGGATCGGCAAGAACACAGTCTTTAAGGCATGTGTCGAACCGAACAACTCAAATACACTATTTTTAAAATATCACATAAATACATTTTTAATTCGTTCTCCATGATGAGCTAATTTAAATTACACTAGCGGGGATGTATATGAAATCTTTTATTTTGAATTATTATGGTGTTAAATGGAAATTACTTTCCGGACTAATATTTTTAATATTTTGACTCCTTTAATTATATCAGAACTAGATACACCAACCAAACGTTTAGCAGGTTAAAATAATTCAATAAGAATACTTTCTAACGTAGTACCTAGAAGAGAACGGAGCCATACGAATGTTATGATGATTTCAGATATATTCAATTACTAAAACTATTTGTTTTGGAAAGTGATCAATAACAATTTAATGTTGAGAAATTGTGGAAAAACAATCCACTTACACATAATTTCATTTGCTTGAAAACATAAAAATAGCAGAAAGTGAATTTACTTTAGCGCAAACTACAGAAGAATTATCAGAAAATAATCACCAAACCTTGAGAAGGGCATATCTTGGAGAACGTTTTTGCACATTTTTCCTTCATCCGCCATGTTTAAAGCAAATCCAATCGAGTGACCTTCTAGCTTCTAAGTAATTGCTGGCTAATTGCAAGAACATACTCGTTATTGCCACTAAATACAATTTCATCGTACAAAGGAAAAATATTTTTCATCTTTCTTGTTGCTAGGTGAATGATATTCTGTTATTAGCAATAAGTTAAGAGTCTCGTGGATAGTTTTGAGATTAGAGTCATCTGTTTAACAGGTGGAAGCGAAATTTAAAGCGTGTCCTTTTAAACATTTGCAACAAATTTGATTCACTAGCAATAAGTTATAAAACAAATATAAAAGGATAAGATCTTGGCTTAAGTCCTGACCAGGGTTTTTATCCGGTTCTTCTTCTGGTTGAGGCAGATTTTTTTATACAGAACCTGATAAAAAATCATGCCTCGGAACAGCGTCTATCGAAATAATAAATCTAGAATTGAGTCATTTTAATAGTTGCGATTTATAAACAATATTTTCCGAATAATATGTATTTCATAATAATACGTACTTGTGAAATATTTTTTGGTGTTTTATTAAAAATAAATTTGTCGGTATTCTGTCAATATTAAAACCGAAAACAGAACCGAACAACTGTTATTCTTATCTTGGGAGTGTGTTGAAATGTTAAATCCGCCTCTGCCTTCGGGCCCTTGATTGGAATTGATGGGATGGTCCCTTGCTTGTTTTCAGAGCGTAAATTAGTTTATTGTCCTCCACGTGGTCTTAATCAGTTTTCAACTGCTTTTTTTTCTATAAATTTATTAATTTATAAATGAATTTTAATGAAAGTCAGTGGGTGTATCAGTTCAAGATTATTTGACCACATCATCTTACCTCCACTGCCCATTCAACAGGTTAGATCTACAGGTAAATATGAGATTTTTTTTGTTGCTCGTCCAAAAATAGTCGTGATACTTTGTTTATATATCTTGATTACATAATTGACGTAAATAGTGGAATATGTCATTTCTGAAAACCAAAAATAATATAACGATAGCATATTTAGTAATTTGGAGCGAACAACTGTAGATTAGCAGAGACGCTGATATTGAAGTGTTTGAGGACACCAAAAGATATTCATCATACTATCTTACCCCTTTTATTCAGTCCTCCTTATTATACCTTAAACTCAAATATGTTCAAAAATTAGATGTGGTGATGCGGCTGTTCGTTTAATTTTAAGAAATGTATCGTATTTGTATTTTTGTGAGCTGGAAAAATACATAGTACTATTGAAAAAATTAAAGTGACCATGGCTCTGCAGAGATGAACACTGCAAAAACTGAGTACATCAAGTGATTAGGTTAATGACTAATTTTATTCGTTTAGAAAAGATCTTAATTTCTTTATCTGTTTAGAACATATTTCATTTTTGTGATGAACTGATTGAATCATTATTTATATTCGTATAATATCCATTCAGTTTGACTCACAACCCAGCTTGTTTGCCATCAAAGTGTTAAACATTTTGTTTATTTCACTTTTCTCTTCCTTCGTTGTATCTTTCCCATTAATATACACCAGGAAGTTTTGAAGCTTATTTATTGAAACATTAATATACTTTCACAACAAATATATGTCATGAAAGTGATGTGATCAAGTTATTTTAAACCCTAGAACATGTTAATTTCGTTCGTTACTCTGGAGATAACCAACTAATATTCAATTAATGTCCATGTTTGTTAGCATGTCAGGTGTGACCGATACTATAGCAGCCACACTTCTCTTGCAAAAATGTGCAACGTCATTTTATCGGAAATATTTTTTATAGTTATTTATATTACCCCAAAAATCAAGATTTAGATCTGCGTTTCTTGGTGGCCATGCACCAGATCTACCTTCTTGGTCAACTGGCGTCCAACGCTGCTCAATTACTGTAATGGGGCGGAGCACCATCTTCCTGGAATGGTCTTTTTTGTTGACTATTACCAACTAACAGTATGGATAAAATAATACAACAACAGGAAGATTGAGGAATATACTGACTTATAACAAAATTAAGGACACTTACGAGATATTTTCAATATTTAGAAAACAAAACAGATGAAAAGAAGTCAGTGGGATAACGAAAATAATAGATCGGCGCCTGCCCCCTCGGGCGGGGACGGAAAAACGTGAGTAATCACGGTTAAACGGTACAACCGAACGGCAATAAGACAGAAAGAGATAGAAAAAAGTAATGAAACCTTAAAATACTATGTTGAAGTCGAGGTAACCATAAGGGCTAAAAGGAAATGAAAGAAAAGGAAAGAAGTAGAAGGTTCTTTTAGAGTACGTAACAAAAGTTGGAGCAATTCGGGATGTCATGAAGATAGAATAGAAAAGGACTAATATATAACAAATGATCAGAAAAGATCGGAAAAGGAAATTAATAAAAAACGAACCCTGTAATGATATTGTTGTAGACACAGTGATCAAAAATTAAAATAATTGAAAAATATGATCTTTGTGCGTCTAAATATCGTACAACGTGAGATTACATAAAGTTATATAACAACTTTCAGTCAGGTGAAAATGGCGACTATCCGGGAAACGAAAACGGGACTTTCAAGTACTTTGCTAGTCAGATCAGGCGATTAAGGGCCGGGCCCGTCGCCGCCCAAATAAGGAAAAGTACGCGCGTAAGACTTCCCTATTATTGTGAAGAGATTGAACAGTTCCCATCTACTTCTGGATACTGAGATGAACGCCCACAGAGAAGAAAGGCGAGTGTGAAGGGAATGTTCCACTGGTTGCCAAAAATAATGGTCAGCCTGACGAACGCAGTGTTCGCGGAATCTGAGGGGTGACCGAGCTGATGAGGAGTGAGCAGTAAAGTGGCGAAGATGTAGTCACGTGACCTCCGCTCCTGTATAAATTGGAAGGATTGCAGATCCTAAGTGCCTTTCATACTGGAGACTTTTCAGACTTGAGACTTCTGAGGAAGTGTATAAAAGTACGCAGGTTATGTGACATGTAACTTGGTCAGTTTTGGTCGTCAGACCACTGAGAATTGATGCGGTAATTCTATTACATTGCTATAGGCGCGAATGACTTAGCTGGGAACAGTTAGTTATTTCGGGATAGCAACTTGGAGACTTTTGAGATTCGGATAATCTAAGTAGATTTTCCGAGTAAATTCAGAACACCAGTATTTATATCTGTGTGTAATTGTTGCTTTTATATATCAATATCTTTGTAATAACAAATTCAAACTTGTATTTATGATTTGCGAGTTTGTCTACATTTGTAAATATTCAGATCTCTATATAATTTGAATTAAATATTTACTTGTTATTACACGAGTGTTTGATTGCTAGGGGAAACCAAGCTGGTGGCAGCAAAACTCTACCATAAAGGTTGTGGTTTATGGTTGAATCCCGCTTCTACCCAATAACTACGCACATCGCATCTGGGCTTGCGGTGTGTTGTAACAGGATCACAGAACAGTTATTCATAATATATGATAATGGACCACGAAGCAGGACGTAACTAACGTACAATACCCGATAAATTTCTCTGTACTCAAGTGCATTGGTGCATAGAATGGTAAGGTGGCCACGCTTTCGTAGCTGTTCGAAGTAAATGGCATCAAGATAGACACTTCGCCAGTATAAAGTATATAGAGACTGGTATTTTTGCCAATTTATGCTTGTGCAATAACTGATCGCTTGTTAATTGGTGTATATAATTATCTAAAAAAATTATTATTCACATCGTTCACTTAAAAGAGAATACTTTTCTTTGAATTATTAACTTATTTCTAAAATAAAATAGTATCCATTAGAAGCAATGTGATAATTATCCTTTCCTTATTCTTTGTATGTGTTCGGATTATTATGTAGCATTTTGTTATTGGTATTACAAACCAATGACTAGTATAAAATAGCTATCTCCTCAATAATTACTGTTGTCGTGAAGATATTGCTAAGATTGCTGTTAAGTATTGCAAGAGTTGTTGGCCAAGATGTGTGGCTTGAGTAAACGAGTTAAGACATGCGGGGGAATGTAAACCATTTATATAAACTGGGTCAGGGAGACACAGTGCTGAGCTGGGTCGGGAGGCGGCGACGTCACGATCAATGATCATATTTAAGAGAGGGATCTCAAGACTCGAGGGCTCACAGAGGGACACGCTGACAGAGAGACACGCTACCACGAGACGGGAAGACACCGGCTTAGCTGAACGCTCTTCGGAGCCTGATCGAACCTGGTCGTCTGATCGTCGCCGCCTCACCGCCGGACCATGTCCAGTCGACTGGCTCAGCTCTCTCGCTCTCTGACCCGCCACGCCACCTTCAACACCGATTGTGAGTAAACCAGCATAAAACCAAACTGCATTTTGATTGACTCACGGCTACGACTCCCAACCACCCTCATATCTTCTCCCCTCTAGTTGTGATGGCCCCGCGCCGGCTAGATACTCCAACAACCTCCAAAGGCCTCGCGGCGGTCCATCACTACACAGTGATAACATCACAGATGAAGATAATCTCTGGATAAAGTTTTGGAGCACTAGTGTCATTTTTATTGTGTGCATTTATTATAAATCTTTTAGAAGATTTACTCTGTTGTATGTTTTATTAATTAGTTTCCAAGCAATACAAAAAAAATACATTTTCATTTTTAAGCAAAATATAAGTATAAATTACGATGAAACAAAATTATAATTTAAGCAATTTGGTAATACGCTAATTTTAATAAAAAATTAATATTTATTTTCTAATATTTACTATAATATAAAGTAATGTAATGACTAGATTCAAAATCGTATTCATACTGATAAAATGAACACGTATGGATTTACTTTATTATACTTACCGCTAGCTGTAAAACAATTTAAGCAACAAACACTTCAAACAAATCTTAACTTAAATTAAGACACATAATTAACTTGATTTAAATTAAAATTAAAACACTTGTACAGAAGAGTAGTGTTTATTTTCATTTCACGGATATTTCCATTATTTATAAAACAGAAATAAAATGAGTGAACTTGGTCGTACAAAGCTTAACTGAGCAGGTAGTATCAAGATATTAAATGATAAATGACTGATTCAGATGGAGATCCAGTTTTATGGTGCGGTTTCCATCATAAAATTATATTTCCAATATTTATTTCATGTTCCTTAAATATATTTTTTTTTATTATGATGTATTTCTTGGTACTTGTATACTCTATTTTTAATAGTATATTGCAATAAATGAAGGATAACTCCCTTTTCCATAACTCACATGTGAATGCATTAACTGAACCTTCCCTTTTGTTTACGATATTTCTTTGTTCTTGGTTTAGAGCAAATTCAAACAAATGTTTAAGCTGCATAAAGACCCCACAAGAGACCAAATACGAATTAGAATTAGTCACGAAAAACAATGAAGGGACAACGAATTTTGATTTATTTAGGAGTTTTAACTAACTGTAAACGATGAGTCATAACGAACAAGGTAGCATGCAATGTAAAATATTGAACATGCAGCTGTATACAAAATTACAGGGACTGTATGAAATAAAAAGACATATGATTTACATAATATAAAATATATTCATATAAGAAGTATTTTCTTGTAACATATATGAGACTTACACCGCAGGTTTTTTGTTTAAAGACAAAAATTGAAATTGTAGTTATTTGCGGAACAAGGAAACATTATATATAAGAAATAATACAATTTTTTCTCAATTCGATAGTACATATCGTGTAGAAAAGATTATTTGTTGAATAACGTATCTCGTAAAGAAGCGTTACTATCCTATAATATATGTGTACAAATATACGGATTTAATAAAATATTTTTCTAAACGCAACGTAACTAAAAGTGAAAATTGCGGCACTCCTATCCTTTTTTTATGGTGCTTTAAAACTTGGCAACATCAAGGTTATTAGAAACCTTTGGCACTCCTATTCTATGCTTTTATCTGTTAGGAACGTTCTAAGTACCGATCTTGATGAAATAGCCAGAGGTGGAGTAATGTACGTGGTCAAAGGTTATGTGTTATATAATTTAAAATTTTTATTGTTATTCTGAAAAAAAAATCCTGACAGCGTGTTACTGGTGAATACGTTACTTTTCATAGACGCAGGAATATGGGTTGTGGCAGAAAACTGCATAAATACTTATTGCAAGATATAGAGAAGAGACTCCCTTTGCTCTATGTGAGACTACCGCTCCCCTCCCATTCCCCCATTAAGACAGGTTTTTAAAGAGGTTGACTGTGCACTAAAGTATAGGTTTGGTTCAATTACAAATCATTACAATTACCGCGTTCAGTTTACGCGGTAGTCACATGCTGGTTTTTATTCGGAACTTCGTTCCGTGACAAAGTAATCTTATCAGCTGTACGAAGTTCGTCTTCAACTGCGCATGACGCCACCCACACATGGATTTGTTACGCTAACGGAGGAATCTACAAGAATTATCAGTAATTCAAGTAAAGGTGGAATTCTAATTCGTATAATAATAAAATTAAGCAACGTGATCAAGTACATTGCTATTTCTTTCTCTAGAGAATTTTAATCTATGAACTAAAGTAGAATACTTTGTGGAAATTGGCGTATACAAGCGTCTTGGGTCATTATTCCAAAGAATGTAATTAAAATCACTAATAACTGTTTAAATTTGTAATTTATAAAGAAATTACACATTTCGATTACATACTGTAATTAAAAAATATAATTAAAATTACAATTCATTACGAATTACATTGTCAAATAGTGTCAGAAATATAATTTCCTAATAAAATTCTGAAGGGCAAAAGTTGATATGACTAAATAAGCTAATTGATCGAGTGAAATTTAGAATTATTCATAGATATATTTCGTTCATATAAATAAATAAATTGAATAATAATATAGTGTTATTTCCGACTGAATGTCATTATGTTAATATTATTCCGGTTGAACATAAAATTCACCACATTATAGTGACTTGGTGTAATTTATACCTAACAATATGAAACACATAATGATAATGAATGTTAAACGAAACATTGAAAACAAAGTTGGTATTAATGCTTTGTTTGAGGATTTGTGATAGGTTAAGAAAAACAGTAAATACAGTTTGTCATGATTTAATAATCCGTTGACTGCGGGATATTATTGTTATGAATTGTTATAAATTGAAATAATTGTTTTGTAAATAATAAAAATTAGAAAAAAATCTTCACGAGTTTGGTATCTATATCCACTATGGATTTTTATTAGAAAATCTATTTAGTTATGAATTAGTGTTACGTCGTAAATTTTATTTATGAACCCAGCATGTTTATGGGTATCTATTATTCTGGATGGGATTTACAGTGTACATAAACGTATAAAAAATTATGGATATTTTTATAATCTCTGTTTAAGAGTTTCTCATCGTGCATAGCCTTATGCACAAATGTATAGTTATACTCTGAGTATGATGACATTTGTGCACTGCGCCTTCGAAGGAAGAGTAAGATCACTGTTTACACAAGATTGTGTAACAGCAACTCATCCAAAATAAAATAACATTATTGTCGTATAACGCGCTTATTCTCTGCTGAAAATGCTACAAGTGCCCGAGTAATAATAAATATAGATGAGCAAATTTGGATAGGCTCAAACACATCGATCAAATGAAGTTTCACAATTCCGTGATAAGTAGTTTGACTGTGTCCCTTTAGCCGGAAAGTCCAATATCGCATTTTTAAATTGTTAAAAGTATAAAATTGTCTGAGAAAAAATTAGCAATGTCAAGCTTTTCTTTGAGCCGCAAAACGTTCGAATTCGTTAAGACTATAATCCTTTCAGACTAACTTGCTGTTCTTTGAGCTCCCAGGATCATCGCATGATTTGAAAGCGCGCTCTCAGAACATCGCTTGTGACTCGCCAGTCATTGTGTGACGTCACGACGCATATTGGATTTACTTCTTCTAATAGGACTGCAATTCCAATGAAGAAGAAATTGACGATAATTAAACTAGAACCATTGTTTTATTTTACTGCGACTGCGTTTATGATGTAATTATCACAATGTGGAATATAAATATATTGTGTTCTATAAGTTTGTAAGGAATGGCCCTATAAAATATATACACTAAAACAACAATAAGGAAAAATAAAGGCCTTCTGTAAAAAGGGTGAAGAGTTGACAGTCAAGTGATTCACTGCTAACTTGCGAGAGAAAAATGTATGAAAATGACTTAACATCAAACCTTTGAATCATCTGAATACAACACACTACATCTCTACAACCTTCCTGATGAAGGCAAAACTAATTGTCGAAACGTAGGCGTTGTAAAAAGATTCTTTAATTGTTGACCAATTCTCGAATATCTCTTTGTTATATAATATATACTGGTAAAGATCAACATCATAAAATAAATAAATAAATAAATATTGTATCTAAATGGTCCCGCTTCTATTTTTATATATTCTTTATTGATGCAAAGATTTTATTTGTATTTCTACCAATTTCGGAAATGATATGGAAGTAAAATAACTAATTTTTTCAGTAAACCTGCTCTATTTCTTTTGTTTTCACTGAGTAGTTTCTTGACGAAGAGGTAATTCTGTATCATCTAAGGTAAAATATTTGCAAACAAAAAAAGAATGCAAGAAAGAGAGTTGAACTTCGTTAGGAGTAAGATACTGTGGAAGATAGCGAACCGAGTGTTCTCATTGGTGACACGAGGGGCATTGGGAGCGGACGAGCGTGCGTGGCCCGGGACGAGGACGTAGGCGACGCCCATATAAAGGCGACGCCCGCACCTGGAGACTGCTGTCTTTTCCTCGAAAACCGGAGAGAACTCACTCACTTCACGCTACAGACATGATTAAGTTGGTGAGTATACGAGGTGGCATTTCCTAAGAGTTGCGGACTGTTGGGTCACCGATGGATGTAAATTGAATCGACCAATGTTGCTATGGCGTCAGTCAAAAAGATTCAAAATTTAGTTCTCTGAAGAAACGAAGTCATAACGAGGGGGCTTAACTTATCTATGTAAAAGAAACCGCGGACTGTGACCCTTTTTAATACACTATGATCGACAACTTATTTTTTACTATAATAATTTTCCTGATTTTTTAGATTTTTCTTAATTTATTTCAATCACCCCTAATCATAAGCTGAGACTCTTCATTACGCAATTATTACCTCATGAAAAGTTCTTCTGAGCTTTTTGTAGTAATAGAAAACGTCATACAAACACACTCACCGTCCGGGACATCCTTCTTCATGTGTACAGCAGAACTACCTGGTGTTACTCGGTATTTAAAAGACACTTCAATCAATCATTACCGAATATTCTGGTATTAAAACATTGGTACAAGTCTGGAAATTTTTAGCTCATTTTGCTCGACGTTACCCGTAGTACTTATATAATATTATAAACTCATATTATAAATTAATTTTTTTCCCCTCCACGTGGTCATACGCAGTTTGTACTGTTTTTTGACAATAAATTTATTTATTTATTATAAACTCAGCAGTTTTGTCTGAGACGCCGAAGTGAAAGGACGTGCGCGTCGTAGCTCCGCTGAGCCATATACCTGCAAGCGCCGCAGGAAAGTGATGTGCGAATTGTGAACGTTTAGTGAATTTCCTGTGTGTTCCAGAACGTCAAAATATTAAAAAGATAAGTATTCTGTATTAATATTCATTTTATTATTATTATTTGTTAGTACTATTATTTGTAATTGTAGCGATGATTTCTATTGAGCAGTGGCGAGCTGTTATTGGATGTGTGAGACGACCACGCATACCGGGTGCATTAGTTACCCATTCCTTAAATGTAAATTGAACATGTCTAATTAGTGCGGCAATAATAGGTATTCTATTAGTTATAGGTGGAATAGAATCCAACCCTGGCCCCACCACTAACATTGACACCGCTCTGGAGGAACTTCGAGCCGGACAGAAGGAAATTCTAGAGAGTCTGGCCGCGCACTCCGCTATCTGGCAGGGTTACATGCAGAATGTGGAGTGTCTGGAGCACCGGGTTGCGTCTCTCCAGACAAAGAATAAAGCTCTGTGTCGAAAGATTGACTACCTGGAAAATCAGTCGCGAAGGAACAACCTTCTTGTCTTTGGCTTGGATGACCAACACGGGCGAAACATGGAGGGACTCGGAGCGGCTCGTACGAGACGTCGCGGCCCAGACGGGAGTGGTGCTCACTGAGTGCGACATAGAGCGCACACACCGTGTGGGCCACAGGATAGGCAAGAGGCCAATAGTAGTGAAATTGGTCTCTTATAAAAAGAGAGAGGAACTCTTAATGGGAGCTTCTCGTTATTTGCGTGAGACGACCGAGAAATGTTCGCTTCGCGGAGGACTTCTCCTTCGCCGTGCGGCAGACACGCAAAGAGCTCGGTCATTTTTTGCAGGATGCCAGGAGCAAAGGGCACAGGGCTTCTTTGCGCTTTGATACACTTGTGGTGGATGGGAAGCGCTACACGCTAGAGGCCCTGAAGAAGGCAAGTCAGGAGACACCGCAGCCCCAGGCGATGACGCGGCAACATCGCCGGTGCGACCGCCGACACAGCAACGCCACCCACCCCCGATGTCGACACCTCAGCAGCACGCGGCAGGGCGACGGCAAGCCTGCGCCAGCGCGTCATCAACGCGGTATGCGCAAAGTGCACCACTCCTGTCGGCTACCAACCGGCCACCGTATGAACCTCCCCCATCGCAAGGACGGGTGACAAGGTCTGTGGCACTTGCAGACAAAGGGCATGTATTAGATGTATTATGTTGGAACGTTGAAGAATTGACGAGGAAACTGACCCAGGGAAGTTTTCGTGAGTTCCTTGAAAAATTCTCTGTAATTGGATTACTTGAAACGTGGTGTAAAGACGGAGACTCGGTTAATTTAAATGGATATACTTCTTTTACGAAACATTTGAAAAGAAAGGGATCGCGTGGAAGAAACCCAGATGGAGCCACAATTTATTGCAAGAATTCACCAAATTATAGTTTCCGAGAAATAAATATAAATTTGCAAAGTTCCATATGCGTTAAACTAGAATAACGGGTATGGAGATATTAATTTTAATTATTTATTGACACCCACAACGATCCGTGTACCTTAACAGTTCCTTTTATGACGAGTTAGACCATATATTAAATACGCTGAAAAATAGGAATCCCAATGCAGAACTTTTAATAATGGGAGATTTTAATTCAAGAATAGGTGAAATAATACCAGACGCACCTATGAACGAAAATCTTCATGTTAATAATAATAATAATAATAATATAATTAGAAATAGTAAAGATAAAGTGAGCAATGGGGAGGGAAGCGAATTACTAGAGCTATGCTATTTACATAATTTAGATATTTTGAATGGTTCTTATGGGGATGAAACATGCGGAAATTTCACGTATATTAATAGAAATGGAGAGAGCGTAATTGATTATGGTTTGGCGAGTCCTAAAACTATACAGTGGGTAGGTAAATTTCGTGTAAGTCAAAGAATAGAATCCCATCACATGCCACTTTGTTTAACTAAATATAAAAATAGTTTACAAGTACTACAACAATCAAAGATTGTCAAAAATTAAACGATTTAAATGGAGCCATGAAAAAAGGTTAGAATTTGCAGCGAACTTTGAAAGGAATCGCGGAAACTTGCACGCAGATATTCTAAATAGGTTGCAGTTTGGAGAGCTTAATGCTGTGACAGAATCTTTACGAAACACTCTACAGAAAGCGGGTTCATACTTTGGTATACTCTAGAAAGTATAGGAATCTCCACAAAATTCCTAAAAATGCTTCAAGGGAGGTATAAATCAGACACGGCATGCGTGAGATTAGAATCAGATTATGTAACAGATACTCGTACATTCTCTGTGGAAAGAGGTGTAAAGCAAGGTTGCGTACGTTCCCCACTTCTCTTCATACTATTCATAGATGGACTTGTAGATAGATTAGCCACGGTAAATGCAGATGCACCCAGGATCGGAGATGAAAATATTTCAATACCAGCACTCCTTTTTGCCGACGACTTGATTATTTTCTCAAAAACACAAAAAGGTTTACAAAGAAGTTTAGATGAATTAGAAATTTTCTGCGAAGAAACGGAACTAAAAGTTAACGTTAATAAGACAAAAACCATGACTCTTAAAAGTGGGTGGGTCTACAGTAAGAATGAAACTTGGTCGTATAAACGAGAAACGCTAGAAAACGTTAAATAATACATATATTTAAGAGTAACCATCTGCATGAACGTAACTTGGACGAGACATATGGAGAAAGCTCGACGAAAAGGCAAATACATTTTAAGTACAATAACAAAATCAAAAATTACAATTCCTGAAATTGCACCAAGACTCATGGATAAAATGTTTCAATCTCTACTCATCCCGGGAATTGCGTACGGAGCGGAAATATGGGGCGCGGGGAATAACGATATTTTAAACTCGCTTCAAACGAAATATCTTAAAATGGTAACGGGCATTGCTCAATGCACAGCAAACAATGTCATTTTATAGGAATTTGGGTTGCTTCCCATTGAACTAACTCTACAATTAAGAGCAATTAAATATTGGCTTTCGATAAGGGCAGGTACCAGGAACCCACTTGTAACTCAGTCTTACCATTGTAATACAGAAGGAAAATGGGACAGGCAAATTAAAAATTTAATTCATATAGCAGGAATCACTTGTGTGAGTCAGAATAGTCCATCGTTAAACGACCTAAAAGATATTAAGAAAAAACTCCAAGACTTATACCGTCGTGAAATAGAAACTAACAGACTGGAAAAGTGGTCACTTAACGTGCAAACCTTAGTAGCTGGACAATGGGGCAGAAAACCATACATTGACTGTCTCAAATCAAAAGAACGATCGAGTTACGATTCGCGTAGGAGGGTGGAAATTAAGAAAACAGAGGGGGGATCGAGACTATTTGCCCACTTTGCGGGGATCAAAATGAAGATTGGATTCACATTTTACTAACATGCCCGAAAACAGATCAAAAACGAACTTTTATCCAAGTTGGTGCATTCCAAAGTTATCACATTAACGTAGATTTAGCCAATGCGATAATGAGGGACAATAGAGTATCTGTAGTGCAGTCCCTGGGTCAGTTCCTAAGCTATGTGAGGGACATGAGAGAAAGAGTAATATGCGCTGAAACCACTGATTCAAATGAACCGTGATTCTGCCGCTTCGTCTTTTTCTTTTGTTTCAGGCGGAGACATGTTGAGAAGACCTTCCAAGGCATTACGTCAATTATGTTTTTTTAGTATTGTAAATAATTGAATTTTATTTTAATCTTTATTTCTATGGCAAAACTGATATATTTTACATTATTATTTCTCTTATTTAATTATCTTTTATAAATATGTTTATAAAAATTGTATATATTCGTGTCCTGATCGTTGGTTTCCCGTGGTTTCCAACGGTGCTCATTTAATCGGTAGTTGCAGCATACTTAAAAGATATTTTACAATTAAATAAAACAATATTAAAGATGCACTAAAGGATGCTGTAACGTCGGTGCCAGGACATGCCATTAACTTGCGTAATATTAATAGCTCTTTGTATTTCCCAAGCCGGATACTGCTAAGAATATTTACAATAAGTGGCCGGTCAGCGCTAAGACGGACGTGCGACGAGTTTTCCGTGTGGAGGTATTGTTCGAATAAACACCTTTCATCTTAAGGAAAGTATGTACCAGTGTATTCGAAGAATGCAGTCGGCGACGTTNACGAAGAAATGAATGAAGAACGAAAAGGGTGTTTGCGAAGCGCCTAGGTGACGCTCATGACGATTCGTCTTCTACGGCGCGTCCTCTGCATTCCTAGAAGCAAAAAGGGTGACACGGTGGTGGCGAAGGCGTGGTTGTTCACTGATCACGTGACGTCTGGTACAGTATATATTGGGATGAGTGAAGCTTCTCGATGATTCTTTACAAAGGGACGTAGAGATCCGTCAGCTCGGACAAGTTACAGTACTAAATCTATGTCGCGGAGACTAGATGTTTGTTAAGGCTGCTGCGATAGACTTAATGAACTCATTACTAGGTGCGAGGGTCGTAACTAGTATCAGTTAGTTGTTGGGTGAAAACAACTTATCTTTTCGAAAGAACCGATAACCTGAGGGTTTATTAAAATTTAGTTGTCTTCAACTATATTTTACAAAGTATAAACGATGCTCTCTTACAGCATTATTTGTCTAATAAACGATTATTAGATGTATTGATGATTTTGGGAGTTTGTGTCTGTAAACAATTCAGATTTCATGTAATTTGTAATAAATCATTATTTATTTTTATTACACGTGAGTTTGGTTGCTCGGGAAACTGAGCTGGTGGCAGCGAAAAAAACTACCATAGGGATTTTGGTATGTATGTGGATCCCGCTTCTACCAAAAAAAAAATAACACATCAGGGTTTGAGGTGTGATGTTGCAGATGCTAAATAATAATAATAATAATATGATACAAATCACAAGTAAATAAAATTATAATCATTTTAAGTTCAAAACAAAGATTTCCAAAAATTAAAACTTCAACTATCCGTTCAATGAGAGTGAATACTAGGGCATTGTATGCACAGTCCACGGCCCTACTTAAGGGGAATTTTACAGACGTACAGGCAACAAAAAGCCTCGCCAAACATTTGTACATAAATAATATTTGTAAATAAAGCGCCCTATTGGAAAAATTATATATAAACTCATATTTCAGTTCTTATATTATCGGTTTTCGTTGATGGTAAATTTTCACTTTTTGGTTCAATGGATGAATTATTAAAGATAGTAGAACATGTTGCTAGGCAGCGAAATGCGAACAAAAACATTCTGTACTAGAGTAGAATGGAACAAGCTAGAGTACAAGTTGATCTGTTGATTTAACTACGTCTAGATGATGGTGGGGACGAATTAGAACTCGAACCCGTGATTTCCTGCTATAATAGCAGGGGTGCTGTATGCTAAAGAACGAGGGAAGTATATAGAATCACTAAAAGGAAATGGGGATATTTCCAACGCACAATATGGATCAAATAATACAACAACAGAAAAAGGTTTGAGGAACATGCTGACAATTGTAAGAAAATGAGGACACTTACGTAATATTATCAATACTTTGAAAAAACAACACAGATGATAAGAAGAAGTCAGTGGATTTGCGCCTGCCCTCTCGGGGCTCAGACGGAAAAAAAACATGAATAATCACTGTCAAACGGCGCTGCCAAAAGGTCGAAAG
This sequence comes from Laupala kohalensis, assembly GCA_002313205.1. Taxonomy (NCBI): domain Eukaryota; kingdom Metazoa; phylum Arthropoda; class Insecta; order Orthoptera; family Trigonidiidae; genus Laupala; species Laupala kohalensis. Next base: position 159,789 of record NNCF01127784.1, on the reverse strand, counting down.
CCGAAAAAGAAATAAGAGTAGAAAAGAAACCCCGAAATGACTTAGCCCTTCATAACACACATTGTAGAAATATATTTAGCTTACGTTCATTCTGAACATCTAAACCATCTCCTTGTCAGATTTCATCACGATTGGTCCAGTGATATAATTGTGATAAAGTAGCAAAAAGGCAGACATACTTTCGCGTTACGCATTTATCTATTAGAATGTGTACTAAAAATGTACTAAAATGGTTTTATTGGGAAAAGAGAGTACGTTAGACCAGTTTCCATACCGAAGTATTCTGTGAATTTTATCAAAATCATTAGAGCTGTTTTCGAGAAAATACAGGAATGCACATCGGTACTTGCAGTTACTCTGTGTTTTCCGGGAGTTATTGTTAGTTTACATTTCATTATCATTATTAATATGCGTGGACAAAAATAGCAAGTTTACATCCAAAACCGAGATCACATATGTTTGTGAGATCCGGCGAATATACTACAGCACATACTTAACATGTATATACTTATAAATATTTTTACCGTTTTGAAGCTATTTAAATAAAAAATGAAAAAGCTGCGAAATGGATTTTGGATATTTAATTAACAACCTTCGCAGACAAAAAGCGAGATAAGTGTAGCAAAAATTAAAAAAGAAACACAAAAAACATGTCTTACTTATAACATCAAATAAGATCACTTCTCAGTTAGCCTTCACAGTAGACAAGAAACATTATCTCAAAATTTCAAGAATTTCTTTAACAGTTGTTTTTTCTTTGCGTTGATGAATTAGTCATTCAAGACCATGCTCATGAACACATATAGGTTGCTCGTTTTATTGTATGGTATTATGTGATCACATGCAAAACATCGTGAAAATTAGTAGGTAAATACTCAAAATACTTCCAATGTGTTTAAGAAAAATATTTTTCATAAATTACTCAAAAAAATATTTTTCAGCACCCTGAACAGTTCTTAGTTTTCTCTAGACGACTGTTGACAAATCTTTGTTTCCTTCAACGCCAATTTTTGCGATTTATTTGTCATGATTACATACATTTAAATAATTAAAAAATAATACGGAACTAATATTCATTGATTTATTAATAAGTAATGCTTTGGATTTGTTGAACTGTTGAGTACTGTAACTCTAACTCCCGCTTTAATTACGAATTTAAAAAAAATGTAGATCACGTTTTACATTTTTCTGATATTTTTTATTTTTATAAAACTTTACACTCATAAAATTTAACAATGTTTTCACCATTTTGCAGTGAGCTTGATTTTTATTGGAATTTATATTTTTACTATTTTATGATGTGAAGAGTAAAATGTAACTTATTTTTGTGTCACAAATAAAAAAATTAAATTACGCTTGGTAAATGTCTTCTTTATCATGGATAAATTATTTAAGGAAGTACTTTTTGCGCTAACTTTTTCCACATTGCGAACGAGATCATACGGTGAGGTTTTTCTGCATTAGTTTATTTGGATCGGAATGACATTCAGAAAAAAAAAACACAATTCTCAGATTATGTAAAATTATGCGAAGCAAAATCTTATGTATTTTGTTACAGAATAACATGGAAACATACTTGTACATACTTAGCACAATGACTGGAATGCATAATAACGGAGTAAATGCTTTTACTCTGCTAAGTGCTCTGTGGTAATAGTTTGATTAACAGGTTATGCATATGCAGAAAGTGTAGCGTATACTACACCTATTCTTCTTGGGTTTCGATAACGATCGAAAAACACTCATTCGATAACGAATACAGAGGATTCGTGCCAATATGTGACGTCAGACCCGTATTTCTGTTACAGCTCTCACGTGCTCTTGCGTGAACGGGTCTGGTGGGCGAGCCGTGGCGTAGTACTCGCCTTCTACCTCTGGTGACGCGGGTTCAAACCCTGTCCGATCCAAGTAGAATTCGCAGTGGTGGACGAAGCGGTGTTCGCGGCAGGTTTTCTCGGGGTTCTCCCGTTTCCCTTGTCTATCATACCACTACCACAACATTCATTCATCATCATTCGTCTATCATCCTTGTCATCCTCGTCATTAGGAGGCCGCCTGAGCACAACGACCAGGACACAGAGGAGCCTCAACGCGGTGTCCCCGAAGCAGCAAATGCTGTTACAAGTCCTCTACTCCATAAGCAATTCTCATACGATGCAACGTCCCTGCTCGCAAGCAAATGTCAGGTATATTGTGTAGGGTATGTTACATTTAACACAACGAAAAGGCAGATACAGGGAAATACTCATTTCTAATTTGATAAATTGAATAAATGTCGGTGACTAATTCAGATACAAGAAATCATTACTAAAATGGCAGTAAATTTGTGATAAAATGCTTCACGAAATAGAAGAAACGTTTGTGAGAAACAGTTCTAAGTGGTGAGAATAGTCAAATATTTTGTGTAAAATTTCACATGTTATAAGAAAAAGGAATAATTATTCTACAATTCATTTGTCAAGACGCAGCTTTTAAATAATACGTTGATATTTATAAACTATGTATTTTGATTAAAAAACAAAATTAATATGAATCGAAAACTTATGGATAGTTTTTTGTGAATTATTGTGCAATATTGTGCATAAAATAAAATGAATATTCACAATATTCATTTTATTTTATGGAATTATTTCGAGTTGAGAGAGAAGCTACACTTCTTACCCTCTATTATGAGTTTCCCAGATATACAGCCCAAAGAGGAACCAGAAATGAGGCGCATGGAAATATTTGCTCTTAAAATAAGAGTAAAACCATTGGCCATACGCAATGCAACACAATAATTCATGAAACCAAGCGTTCTAGTTTCTATACAATTCTGGCTAGGAGCCATCGTGTCCATTTGATAAATTATTCTCTCACTGCTCACAATAAAAATGATCAGGAAATGTGAAAGGGAACAAACATGATTCCCCTTTTACTCTGCCTCTCAAACTAACAACATTTTCCCTTCTAACAAAAAATGTTTTTAATAATACTAATTATCTGTACAACTATAGAATGTGTTATAATTAAATATGTATACGAGTTGTAGAACAGAATGAAAGTTTTCGGAGAGACAGCAGTTAGAACGGGGTCATCGCTGCGTCAATTTAGACCAGGGCCTCATATATATAACTTAGTGTTGAATTTTTTTTTACTTTTTTCTTGTTATTCCATTTGCATTGCTTTTTCGAACAGATTTGTATTCGACGATATTCCTGTTATTGTGTGCAGTGGCGGATCTGGAACGTGATCAAGAGTGGTGCAAACTGGGGAGCATTTTTGATTAAGAATTATGATTTTACAACACAAATTTTATAGATATTATCTTTGGATAAAAATGCGTCAAATAAATAACAACAGTTTAAATCTGGTATTATTAATAACAATAACAATTATTTATTAAAGTTAATAATATGGTATTATTCATTTTATTAATCAGGTCTTATTATTAACAATAACAATTATATTAATAATAACAATTATTAATCTGGTAACACTTTTACAAAATATGCTATTTATCAACTTCAATTTTATCTGGTAAGAGTTCAGGTCCAATGGACGGGCTATAACGGAGGAACTGCCGTTATAATTACGTATCTTTATACTCGTATAACGTTAGGTGTACTGATGAACCATTCCTTCCATATTCCAACATAACAACGAAAGGGATTGTTTGAAAATTGGAAGCTTATTTTAAAATTTGCATGAGTATATATACAGTAAGATCAATTTTACTGTCTAGTTACATGATAAAATAGTTGCATGTAATGAAACATGGAAATATTGTTAGTTATATTATACGTACCAGCGGAACAAGTTTCCAATAGAAAATAATAGTACTTGAAGTGATAAAATCTACTTAAAAATTAATCAACTAATTAAATTTATTGGTAATTATTTAGTTTATTTATACATATAAATTACGTGTTGAATTATTTCAATAGGATATAGTAAAAGTAAAACTCGCAGCGAGGTGTTCTTAGCATAGCGGTTTCGTCCGATATACCCTCAACGTAAGCGCGCTCTGAAATGTTGACTTGCGCCTAAAATTTTCGTCTTACGAAAAGTACTCTACAAGAGACAATATTTGAAGTAAATTTAATGTAGTTTATTTTTGTGTTCGACAATGTTCTCTAAACGTGTGTTATTTTGTGTTGTAAGCAAGTAACATAAGATAGTTTTGAGAGTACATTTCAAAATTTTTGTAACAATTCTCCGCACTCTATTCGTCGGACAAAAATTTTGTTAAAACTTAATTTTTAGAAAATTTAATGTACATTATTTTTGTATATGTATCCATAGATCTCTAGATTTTTTGTTATGAAAAAACGTAAAAGAGCGTTTTTTAATTTTTTTTCTCAATTCGCACAGGATTTACGAGGTGGTAAAGTTGAAAATCGGATTCAGCATCCCAAGAAACATAAGGAACGGTTGAGAAAAATTCTTAATTTCCCTTCGCCAAACTACCATGACTGGACTATATTTCTGAATAATATTTAACACTGCTAGATTCTCATAAAGGAGTAAGAATTGAATTTTGTCATTAAAGTACATTAGCAAATGTTCTACGTTAAATTAATATTTTATTGCATTAAATAAATACACAATTAATATTTTAGGACAACGCTTTTATAATTGAACTAAAATGAAGAGTGCTATTAACATTTATAATAATAGATAAATTATGAAAACTGTATGTTCAGTGTAAATTGTAAATTTTAAAATATTAAATTTTAATTGTAGATTTTAAATTATAGAAAAGTATATTAGGGATTACCTGAGATTCGTAATACTAAACACACTTCGCATGAAAATGTATACAAATAATATATGGCCTAATAGCCACGTTCGTGTTACTCAATAATATTGAACAACTTTTACGGCAAATATTCCCACTTTACGATTTAGTTCTAATAATCAACCTAGATTTTATAAAAAAACAATATATCTCCTCTTTTTCCGGTCATTTTAAAAATGTTGTTACAATTTCATAAGTATTCTGTCAGACTCGTTTTGAAATGTGCGTGGAATGCGTGTCCGCGAAATTTGATTTAGAACGATATGAGAGAGACATTATTACACTGACATCTGAATTATATTTAACATTTGAAATCTGTAGCATAATTTCAACTGAGAAATTACGGTTTTTACTATCTCACAGACAGAGAAAACGAGTCAATAAATGCATTATAAAAATTCAATACAACGATTTATTCCTTTCACCATTTCATCCACTCTAAATTTTTATAGATGACGACGTTTTGTTGGCAAAATTAAAAATAAAACTAATTTTCTTTATCTCGTAAACCATACATTTACTATAACAGTTAACTTTCGATTGCATTGGAATTTGCCACTTTTCTGTGTCCGGAAGAAGATTACTAAAGATGATTGCAACGAAGTCGCATCAGAATACATGAATGGTTGCCGAGACAAACAAAGTTAGTTATATTTCTAAAGTTTTAGTTTTCTATCACTCTAGCCCTTCTCAAATTTTCTCGTATCTTTCTGACTTCCTTCTCCTTAACCAGCCGGTTCGAACCCCGGTCGGCTGGGGATCCCCTCGAGTGCCGTACCTAATCCCGACCTCACGGGCAACGGATCGGTCCGAGGGAAGAGGGGGGATGTGTTCCGCCAGGGAATCGGCCGTTACTCGTTGGGGAAACCCGAGCTCACGGGAAACCTGTCTAACAAGAGTAGAGAACCCCGCAAGGGGTCTCGACGGACTCACCGTCGAGAGGGCAACCTTTCTGACAGCGGGGGGTGCACTGTGTTCCAACATCTTGAGTGCACTACTACTGAGACACATACGCCGCCCAGATCCTAGATACCACTGGGTAAATGGAACAGATGTCCCGGATAGGTGGGAGAGGCTAACGGGTTGCGCCTCGAGCCATTACCCATCGAATGCTCGGTAATCCAGTAAGGCTTGGGGAGAGGGCTTGCCCTCGAGTAGCCTACCTGGATTAAGCAAGCAGCCGTTCGGTGGACCACTGGACGAACGGACGAGCCCCATCACGCCCGTACCCCATCTCGGGTTCGCCCCGACTAACACATCGGATGCTGGGAATTTCCCGAAGTGGTAGAGAATAAGCCATTATCTTTGTGTGGTCACGATCTTAGTCTCGGGTGTCCCTCAGCACCTTAAAACGAGTAGGCAGGGTAGGGGAATTGAGCCCTCAGGTTGATGTGTCAATTAAGCCTGTCGCCACTTAATTGGGTTGGTCTCTGCCGGGCAGTGGTTTCCCCACCCGTGGCACGGGTAGGAAGATAAGAATTCCATTAAGTTGGCGTTCACTTCCGATAGGTGAGCAGGATTGCTGGTCGGTTACCGTTAGTGCATATAGCAGTGGGGATACGACGTCTCCCCGTCTACCAGTGCGCCTACTGGTAGACACAATCCTTTGGGAAATGGCCGTTGGGTCGGCAATCTCCGAGTCCCCTCCTGTAGCCCATTCTGTGTGGGTAGGGGGCCCGGGACGCAAATAGCGCCGACTAGCAGCTAAGGTACCCGGGTCCTTGGAATAAAATCGTGAGAATGCTCTCGGACTCACGTACCGGTCCGGAGATATCACAGCGGACCTCCAGCAGACAAGGTTCCCCTTCCTTAACATCTCATAAAATCATACCTTAAATTGTCACTCCAGGGACAAGGTTCTCTCAGTGAACGTGCATTTGATACGCTCTTAGCACACTCAGTGCCATCTCCTTCGCGAATTTTCTGCAATGTCGCTTGTTGGTGTAGACCTCTTCAACATGAAACCTTTCTGGAGAGCAAGGACATCCTTAAGGAGTAGCGATAGCCACGCCCGAAAGAGACCTTACGTTTTAGGGATGCAACAGTAAAAACAATATATTTTACTTTAATATAATTAATAAAACAAAAGTATTTGTGACAATCTCGCCCATGGAAAATCAGTCACTACCCGAAGGAAAACCGGAGAAAAACCTGGACCAAGATGGGGCTAAAGAGACAATGTTCACAAGTGTGCCGAAGTAGCGTTCGGTTAGAAATAAACTATTATAAATAAAAAGGATTAAAACTACATGCATGAAAAGAAGAAGAATGTAATAAATATATAAAAATGTGAAAAGTATAAAGAAAATGTAATATACAAAAGCTAATAATAGTTTTCATGGTAAACTATTTTTTTCCATTTATAATCAATATGTTTTATTTTTAAATTTTGTTATTTATTACGAACTTTTTTGTTGATTAAGAAGATTTTTAGGTTTAAAGTAAATTGTATCATGCGTAATAAATATATTGCACCCTAATTTCAAAAGCTGGGCCCCGCTGGTATAATGAAAATATAAATCCTGTGCGTACGAGTGTCAACTGTCCAATGCGTCGTCACCCAACGCGTATTGCTTGCCTTCCCCGAAATCGCAATGGACCCTCGTCTGAATGCCATGAATGTGCGAAGCGACGCTTACGAGTATTCGACACCTTGCGCCACGCGCCATGCGCCATGCGCCGTTGCTCCATGCCACGCACGTGCACGCGTTGAGACTACGACCGATGTGTCCTCATTGGTCACACAAGGTCTCTTCTATGTGCGAATCACAATTATCATCACCACGCCCAACACTTGCAAGATTTAAAAATTCTACTTTATTCTTATTTAATATTCTATTTAAAGGGGAAAATATCCCTCGGGAAAAAATGAAATTTTTTATTGTATAGAAATAAAATTGTATGACTCAAAATATGAACATAACTATTTTAGCTACACGGTGACTATGGTGACTCCACCGACCACAATACTCCCTAATCATTTTTCCGTTACAGAGTTCCAAGAGATGTCAAATTCTCCTACAGTTGAGGAAGTAGACAAATACAGAAAATAAGAGATAACAAATATTTATCTTTATTTTTCTTTAGAACTATTCTCTTTCAAACACGTATTGTAAACAATCGAGAATCTAATTTTGTAATCAATAATATACTTATTTTCTAACATTAAAAAAGTAGCAAAACTTCTGTGAATTTTATCAAAATTGTCATAGCCGTTGTTGAGATGATATATATCCACACACACAAACACACAACACAACACACAACACAACACACAACACACAACACACAACACATCACACACACATCACACACACATCACACAACACATCACACAACACATCANTATATATATATATATATATATATATATATATATATATATATATATATATATATATATATATATATATATACACACACAATTTTCCCTATTTTTACACTATAACAAGCATACCTTAACATTCAACTAAAAATACACTTTTCAAGGATCGAGTCTCAAATGAAGAAGCTGAATCTATTGAAATTATTTAGTTAGAAATCCCAAATTTTGTAGATGATTAATTTATGACGTGCAAATGTTTCAATAAATATTTCTGGAAGTATGACCTTAAACGCATAACTTGAAATAATTTTAATACAATTTTTAAACAAATCTTATTTAACTTGATCTGTTGTTAGACACACATCTTAAAAATCAATGTCATTTCAAAATCATTTCTAATTTGTTCACGTTGTAAGATTTGCTTCAAGTTTTGTATGCACATGCAGTTCTGATATATTTTATTATGCAATAAAATGAAATATAGAAAAAACAACTTTTTTATTTGCTCCGTTGCTAGTCACAAATCTTGCAAATCAATTTTTCATTTTATATGCAATTATGTCGACTAAACTACTGACAATTAAGTTTAATATTTCAAATAAAATCTGAATGGTATTATAAAAAAGGTTCGTTGTGACCTCAAATTCATTGGTATCAACAAAGAGATTTATAAATAGATTTACAGATGATAGATATGACGACTAACCTAATAAATATAAGAAAAAAAGAACAAATAATAGTATGTACTTCAACAATACAATATCCTATAACAAATCAAAACAATATCAAGGTGCCAAATAGTCTCTGCTGTTAAAAAAAACTACAAATTATTTGAATACGTGAAATTATTAGCACAATGTGACGAAATAACCACATTTTGATATTTTTACATTTGAGGTAAACGTGCCTATTAAATCACTCAGAATATTATCTCTCTGATATCTCACTTTGTCTGCAAAGTCAACTTTTTGTTCGTCAATTTTCATTCTAATTTTTGTATACATCCAATATGGAGTGATCAATCGTCAGTTAATGCAAAAGGTTCATAACCTTTTGTTGTATATTACGTTTCTCGAGGAACTGGTGATCTATCCGCTTCAGTTTGAACGAAAATGTATGTATGGTGAATACTTTTTATGAATTTATTTAAAAAATATACGTTCCATTCACAAATACTGAAATGTAGCCAACATTGTAAGAGGAGGCTCTATTCTGAAACGGATTTAATTGGTTCTATTTAATTTAAGCGTATTTTTAAAAAAATTTACTCCATAGAGATAAAAAGAATGTTTGAATTGTCAAATTGAATACGTTATTTGATTTGCCAATTGTGAGGCTTGCGGAGAAGCAAACCAAGTATGTCTAAATCCTGTCGAAATAATTGTATATAGAACCATTACTGCAAAGAACAATGGCAACCTGTCATAATCGTCAAAACATAGTATTCGATATTGGTCTTGTTTGGTGCGTGGGACACGTAGGCATTCTGAGCAATGAAAAAGCAAATTTTGAGGCACGGAATTGTGCAAATGATTCTGAAAATAGAAGTATGGTCATATGAACTGAATATTTTAGATAAGCAATAAACAGAAAAACGTTTGAAATCTGGTTATTAACCTGGAATCGGGTTAATCTGACGTTGAGCGACATTAAGAAAAACGTAAGAAATATTGAAGAAGGGACCAAATTTTCATTAAGACTCTTCGAATCGGACACACAAATGCATCTTTGTGCTTTATACACGAAAAAAAAGGAACTTATATCAAAATGAAAATGGGCTTTATTTACACATAGAACAAAAAGAAAAATACAATATAGATTTATTTTATTGGTGGGGCTGATGGTCTGTGCCCTTGATTGCCGAGGGTTTTTCGTACTGTACCCCGGAATTTACTCTTAACAAATTTCTTGTTGCATTTACAAGTAATACAAGACTAAATGCTTAATGGATAAATAATGCATAAATAAGTAAGCAATATTTAGATATACAATGAGATAGGAAAATGACTTTTGGCGTATATCCTAAAAGATGCGGCGAAATGTGTTACGTTGGTATGTGGTTGACTGCAACTAGTATGCGTTAAGCACAGTTGAGAACAACGGAAAACCAACAGTCATGACAAGAATAACAAGCAAATATTCAGAAAATAACAAGCAAGAAATATTATTTATTAATGCCATTATATGGTAATGTAGCTGTGAAACATGTGAGAGAATACTGCAATGACTTCTCTCAAACTTTCACTGACTTCAATAGAACGAACCTACGGCAACCCTCAAGCCACCAACTATACATTATCTTGCTTACGAGCAGGAATATTTTATTTTAAAATTTGAAATTACTCCGGGTGAGAAACGACGAAAATATTATTATTTAGAGCTAAGAAAAGGATGAAGTGTAGTTAATGACGAATGGGAGCCTACTTATTTCAGCTCTGAATAATAATTATTATTATTATTATTATTTTGAGAATAGTAATATACGAATAATAATATTAAGAAATTGACAAGCCAAACATAAGAAAAATGTTCGTAAATATATGTTTTTATCGTATTTTAGGAAGATCTCACGAGGAAAATATTATCCTTGAAACGTTTTATTAATGCAATAATGACAATTAGTATTATTTTGGAAACATGGTTTTAACATCCATTTGAGTTATACATTTTCTTTTCCTAATTCGGTATGTCGCACCCACGCTTCAATCTCCCTGACATGTTTTATCAATTCATCTATTTGTTTTGCTCCGTTATTCTGTATATCCACTTCTGCACCGTATGTCCAACGCTATACATTCCTTGGTCTGACGTCCAGAGTGACGGAGTGAAGATTTACGAAAAAAAAAAAAATGTTCTACTGTCTGAGTAAAAATTCGCGAGGACCCCGTTGTTGCACATCGCATCGTCCCAAACGCCAGCAGCAGCTCTTACGACAAGTGCGTCTAGCATTGCATCACGGATACAGCCACGCCTCTCGATGGAGGTTCTCTTTGGGACTATATAACGCCACCAAGACACATCCATCGTCACTGTTCCCCACGGCAGCAGATCTTCATCTATTCAGCAAACATGTTCAAGCTTGTGAGTATCGCTAGTATCACCAATAGGAACAAATATATATTGAGAGTCTGGTTTTGGGGCAGAAAACATTTCGCATTTTCTATAACACGAATTTATTTATTTATTAAACCAGAGACTATTACAAAGTAAAATCCTACAAAGATAAATGAATTAGTTGTACGCTTGTCTGGTATAAAATTACTTAAATACTAGAACTAAAAAGAAAAAGAACACTAATAGTAATTGTATTATATGTGAATTATTACTCATGTAATCATTAACAACTGCATCGCTGAAGACTTGTAGCTAATTTTAACAATAAAACAAATTGATTGATTTTATTAAATATTACATAGAAAGGTGCGATTACCCAGAAACGAACTTCTGACATGAATGCAATTTTCTTTCTTTCTATTTCTTTCTTCAGGTTTTCGTTTTTCGCTTTCAAATAATTTTTTCCGTCAAAACATGATTTATTTTCATGACCTTCTGTAGAAGGAAAATGCTTGGGAATCTCTGAACCTCCCTTTATGGATATGTCAGGGGAGTGTGTGGGGTGATGTAAATTTTTCGAATCGTCAAACAAATCTAAAGAGAAGTAATATTTCATTTGCTAATAATTGTTCTGTTAATAGTACAGTTGTATAAAATCTGTTTTAGTTACGTCGGATAAATAGAAAAAAATATTTCAAAGACACATTGCAAGAAAATAGTTTCCAAATTTACCTTATTCTGTATCAGAAATTTTTGTATTAAAATGTGTCATTAGTCAAACAGTGTCATGTCTCAAAGTCATTTTTCGGTGCCGTAGTGTCAGTTTATGTAATAGAAATATTTACTATGTATTATATGTAGGGCCACCTCAAAAATCTTTCACAAACTGTAGTCAAACCGTTTCAAGCATTTTGTGTAAACTTAATAATTTATTTTGCATTCTTTCTAATTTTTTTAAATTAGAAATAAAAAATTATGTGTACCCACCAAGAAGAAAAATTGAAAGTTATTACGACTACGGTTCACGCGAGTAACTTATATTTAAAAGGAACTATCATTCATGTTTCTAAACTTGAAAGTTAAATGTGAACACATTTTTCAAGTAACGCGATATTACTAGGTATCGTACTATACGAATGTGCGTAGTTCCTGACTCGTCCCTGTACTCTACTCAATTTTTTGATGAAGAAAAATAATATACAGTTTTATATGTTGACCCTTAACTTAATATTTGCTACATCATTCACTTAAGTCAAAATATAACTTGAATTATGAAAGTGCTGTAATATTTTTCAATCCTAAAATGTCATATTTTCTGACCCGTCACTTATTTCGCAAGTACTACCATATTTGATGAATTTACTGTGATGAGTAAGATCAATTACCATGGAATTATTGAACGCATAAAACATTGTAAATGAATAATTGAGTCGAATATATTCAATATTTTCTCGGGTACCTATAATTTATGTCAAGAAGAAGCGTTCTTCAAGTTTTCATGCATTTAGTTTGTGTATTTTTTAAAAATAAATCGTATTTTCGTCAATTGGTAAAAACGTACGTTTAACTAATAGTACATAGTGTATACCTACTAATACACTCTGTTCAAATTATATAATACATAATTAACGTCTTTTTGAATTAAGACATTAAACAAAAATATCAGAATAATCATAATAAGAATATACATTTTAAATCGAAAAGAAATATCGGAGATGCAGAACATACATTAAAGTAGAATTAAAATTACGATAGGAATTCCACTATGGAAAATTATGATAGATGCTTATAGATTGTTTAAAATTTCTTGGAAGAGTAAATACGACTTTTCTCTGTCATTAAAATTAAAAAGTATTATAAACTTACCAAACCAGAGCTGTATTTATTAATTTGTTGGAACAGTTTACTTGAGTTGTTTCGTAGCGCAAATCCAAAAATATCAAATATGTCTGTCCATTTGCAGTGCGTTGTTGTGTTGGCGACGGCCGTGGCGACCGCTCTTGCCCGCCCTGGAGCAGTGTTTTCCGCGCCACTCGCGTATACTGCCGGTGCTGTAGCTCCTGTAGCATCCCCACTGGCCTACACTGCAGCTGGTGCTGTAGCCCCTGTAGCGTCCCCATTGACTTATACTGCTGCTGGTGCTGTAGCATCTCCATTGGCCTACACAGCAGCGGGCGCCGTAGCAGCCCCCGTGGCATTTGCTGCCCCTGCATCTGTCGTCACTGCACACAGCTCTCAAGTCATCGCACAGAACTTCCATGGTGTTGGTGTCGCCGCCCCCCTCGCCGCCGCTCCAGTCGTCGCCGGCTACACTGCTCCTCTGCTTCTCAAGTAGATCAAGACCCACTTCATATGGATCACGCTGAATAAATAGACGCATCAAAGACACAGGACATGCCCTGGCCAAAGGATCAGACAAAACCCTTCATCCATTTGTTGCTACATTAGATGGGACGCGGGAATTGAAAAACTCTGAATCCTTCTGGATCCTAAAACTGCTCAATGAATCTCATTTATTCTTTTTGTTTTGCGTAACTGAACGTGCAGAGTTGTGTGAATGATAATAAAGTGTATTGTTTTTGTTGCCACTTGAAAACTGTGTCTTCGTTTGTCCCCCTCTTTTCCTTACAACATGAACCATTCTTTCCTGAGACGAAATGCAGCTCAACCACTCAATGAAAATATGTCTAATCTTTGGAAGGATTGGCTTGTGGAAAACATTAGGCGTGTTTGATGATTGTATAGATGTGTTTGGTGATTGAATTGAATGGAGGTTTTATTAAATAATTTTTTCTTACCATTTTTGGTTTGATGATTGGACAAAATGTTCCACGTTCTGTCTCTATTTGATGGTGTACAAATAATTTAAAAAACTAAAAAATAATAACTTTTAAAAACAATAATAATACTAATAGAATAATAACTTTCAAGAAAGTTTTATATTTTTGTACAACATCGTGAAAAAGTTATAAAATTTTCAATCATTTTGTGACTTTTCTTATTGAAACAAAGGAAAAAGCTTACCACTCATTCCGAAATTACCTACCGCTTTCTATATTTTAAAGCGCTTCACTATATAACTGTCACCAAAACATGATGAAAAGTTAAATAATGAATACTAACGCCCATATAAAATATGATTAGCAGTAAAAAGTAAACAGTTCCCGTTGAAAATTAAGAGATGTGTGTAAATCATATTCTTCTTTTCTGGTAAATATTGAACACAACCTACTTTCGCCAGGGTGTGTCGCTAAGCCACGTTGTTTTGGCAAATTCTTTCGGTTTTCACTTCTTTGGCGTCGAGTGTGAATATTTAGTCGAGATCTGAATCAAGATTGGAAACCTATTCGACCAGGAACATGCAACTAGTTGTAAATATGAATTTTCATTTTATTTTGTAAACATGTAACATACAAGCAGAATTACTCGAAAAGAAACTTAAAACATGCATTCCCAGATAATCAAAATTTTAATGCAATTTACAAATAATACATAAATTTAAATATTTTTTGTATTGTCAAATAAACATACAAAAAATATATCAACATTCAAAGAAAAATTGGTACAGAGAATTGATATATTTTACCGTATACCACACCCGTCAACATGTCTGGATTTTCTAAATCATTTGTTTCAGTTTTACGCGCGGTTCTCATATAATATTGTCAATTCATATGTTAGTTTCCATATTTTACCTCTTTCGTTATATTAAATATTCACTTTTGATAATTTTACAAATTTACCGCTAAGAAAATCTTCGAAAATACTCACAGTTTTTTGTGTTGTATGCTAATAGAAGAAAAATATACTTGACATAAACAACTTAATAAACAAAGGGCATAATTAAGACCTCTAAATTCTTTGCTTTTCATTTCACTTTTAAGTTATGTACTTGTAAACAATGGTCTTCACAACCTTAATATAATTTTGTTTCTATGATTCGGTCACGTAAATTAAACGTTGAGGTGATTGTCCGCTCCACGTTACGCAATTGAACTCCGGAGGACACATTAGTCAAAAGTGAAGATTCACATCTAATGATTAGCAGTCAATTTTAATTTTTTATGTTCTTGTAATTCATCAAATATACAGAAATCAGATATTATATAGATCAAATATTATACAGAAATCGTTTAAATTGCTATGAACCACACCGCCCAGTTACATATTAATTACGTTATGTTGAATGAAAATGGTCCCGTCTCCAGAGATTCGAACTCGGGACATTAAGCTTAGATGTAATTTCTTTAAATTAAACTATTTAAGGTGTTTATGTGCAATGTTTCAAATTTTACAACTGCTTAGGCTGTAATGAGAGATTTATAACGAGATGCTGTGAGATTGAGCAAAGTAGAAGTTGACATGGCATATTACAAATGGTACGGGGTGAAACACAAGTTTAGACAAAGTGGCATAAGGCATGCGTTCCATTTAGTTATTTAAAGAACTGAGAATAATAATAAAAATACAACTATTGTTTTATGAGCCGATAGAAACTTAATTGCAAAATAATCTACAATATTTAAGAATTTGGAAATGTATGTTTACAAATATAACACTTTATCTGTTCAGAATTACAAAATAATGAAAATCTTGGAAATTACTTGAATTTTATCTGAGATCTGTAACATACGAAATTTAAAAAATGTTACGAAGAAATTATATAAAAATGCGAAAGAATTAACCACTCTCCTTCCTAATTCAGTCATGGTCAAATCCTTGCCTGTATTTTTTTGTGGGGTTTTACGAGCAAAAAAATACAGACAAGGATTTGACCATGACTGAATTAGGAAGGAGAGTGGTTGCCTGTAAATCAAACACATGTGTTAAGGTATCATTATAAATGAAGAATTTTATAAAATTTTCTTAAAATAATAACAAAGATTGTAATGCATGGTTAGAACTATGGTAGCTACCAAAAACACTATAAATTGGTATTTTCAAAGTAAATGAAGTCTGTACCAATACCCCAAGACGTTATAATAAGCCATCTAGCAACAATGGGTTATCTGTTCAAAAGAATCATGCAAGGTAAACCAGGAAAAACTTAGAATTAGAAGATCTGCTTATAAAAAACTGTAGCTGCCCGTTTTTAAAAATAAAATTGAGACATTGCCAATGTACTTCGTATTATCTAAATATAATTAACTAGCTGAATGAATCCGGCGTTGCTGGAAGCGTGAATTGCTAGTACATCTTTTGTGCTCTTATTTTATAATACTTGCGCTTTTCAATTATTTCTCGTTATTAAACTCCAGAGTATGGTCCACATTCGTAGTGAAACCACGCGCTTTTATTCTTTCTTATTCACCTCACCCCAAATCTCAGGGTTTGGAAAGGTGAGATGGCAGAGTTTAAGACGCATTGTGACATCGTCACCAAAGACTTACACCTACACAATACTTCTAATGTTGGACAGATCTGCCCTACCTGAGTACGCTGTGCTCTCATGCCTGTTCGTGCTCCCGTTGACGTATGTGCAGAAGGACACGGTTTGCTAATGTAGAGCTCGCTTGCGTACAGTGTGGTTACAAGTTGCAGTCAGAAATGCCTGTACATTATAAAAAGGAACAGAAAGGCAGCTCGGGAAATTTCAGAACTAATGGATCAAAATTCAGAGAGTACAATAAATTTCAGAGTGTAACTTAGACCTCTAAGCACACCAGGAGTATGTAGCTGAACGCAGTTGTCTTTGCGTGCTCCTTTCATTGACACATTTGTAGCGTGTGCTCCACTCTCTGTAGACGTTTGATACAAAAGTATAAAATAATACGTTTCATTTTATTTGTGGAGGTGTGATTTTTTTTTCAAAAAACAATCCAAAGGTATTACAGTCTTCCTTTTGTTCATTATTTCATTATTTTCTCTCATTCTTATCTTTCTATTTAATTTCTGTTCTGTTTTACATACTTCAGGCATCTCATTGCCACCCACTTGATTCACAAACCGTAACATTGAAGAAATATTTTACTATATATTTTTTCAAAACGTTTTCTGTATTCCATAATCCTTGCATAAATTCAACAATTAAATCATACGATTCTTTAAACTCTATCAGCATGTAGGAGATTTTTTTATACCATACCTTATTCTATTTTCGGTATCTTGTTCTTTCTACTCCACTTACGATATATTCCCGTGTAACATGGTTCACTGTTTCATCTAGATTTCCACTTTTTCACTAATTAATCAAAAATGATATAATTAAATATTAATATATCCATGTCCCTTCGAAGTTGGACAACCCGCGGTCCTGGTAAAATCGTAATGCAACAGTTATAACGTTATTTACTAAGGGCGCGCCTCTGCTGCGTGCGATAATATTAATTTAGCCTTTAGGGGACGTCCATAAGTAAAGTGATTCAAAATTAAATTTTTTTTGACACTTGTCCTCCACCTCTCCATAACGCACCTGTAGCAATGCCACTTAGCCCACTAATAATCATGTAATGCTCACCTAACCCTCCTTCACACCAGTTAAGAAAACTTTTGTTGCTTTGCGGAAAATATGTGTACAAATCATGGAACACCGACTTGATTGTTCGCTTCTCATTGCTGAGCCCTCAGTGAACGTTTGAGTTCTTGGACTACATTTTAGATTGAAAAGCTCCATGTAAATCATACTCCATAAAACTAAGCGTTATGTAACACGAAGGCTATCGCCCCCCTAACTCTCCTTAACGCAGAGTAACTCTACCATCACCTCTCTCCTCCCAGTAACTCCAGCCCGGTATGATTTCGGTTTGCGCATACTCAGGGATGTGGAACCCGTAGTCTCCGCGCTACCCAATTCACGCTTTATTTTATCAACCCTTTCAGGCCAAGTACCCGGTTCATTCCTTCTTAAAGCCCCCCTCAGGCAGTGGTTCTGCGTATTCCTGGAACCACGCGCATGAATCGACTGCAAAAATGAAATTACAGATCATAATATTCCAGAGGCATGAAAGGTCAAATATTGCTGTTCACGTTGTAAAGCTCAAATGTCAAAACGAGAATAACTTAATCTCTTCATCCAAGAATCAAACAAATACTTCTCAAAAAATTTCTGAATTTTCTGCCAATGAAGGGCATTTAAGAAATAATTTAGGTTTAACGGAATAACAAACAGACGTTTTTTTCAAAAATTTTCAGTATAAAGATCAGAACTACAGGAGTATTATGCCATATATAGTTACCACATAATTTGATATCTCATTTTTCTAGAATTTAAAGGAATTCAATCTTAATTGAGATATTGTGTTCTTAAATTGCACGTACATTAATTGAAAAGTCCAATGTTTCATTGCTTGATGATATTCCCAAGGGATTTATGGGAATTATTTATGGGACTAATTTAGTTGCGGTGGAACTCGTACAAAAAAAGCTCAGATGAATAATATCGAGGTCACGTTTTTGTATTTTAAAATAAATTAGAGTGATCAATAAATACAATTTATATATAAATGCATTTTCAGAGGAAAAAATTTGCATTTTCATGACCCATGTAACTCTAACAATGCGGTCAACATTTTATAAAATTTGCGATAAAATAGTAATAATTGTCTCAATATTGAGATGTATTAAATTACTTACCTTGAAGTCGAATTTTGCTTACAAAATAACTTTAAATAATAACAAAAATACTACACAATTAAGGTAAAAATGGTAATTATTTTATTAAAACAGTTAAAATGGTTAAACATTTTCATTTTAGTTGATTGAACCCGGATTTTCGGGCTATTACGGCTTACGCTTAATAAAATATCTTATTTTTGATGTAAACATATAAATAAATAAATAAATATTTTTGTCAAAAGAGAAGTTACAAAGTCACGACCACGTGGAGGACAATAAACTAATTTACTCTCCGGAAGCAAACAAGGGACCATCCCATCAATTCCGATCAAGGCAGAGGTGGATTTAACATTTCAACACACTCCTAAAAATAAAAATAGAAGATTAAAAATAGAAGAATTTAAAAAAAGAAGATGCAAGATGTGTTTGCAATTTATTAGCATCTGAATGAGAAACAAAAGGACAGATAGCTTTCTGATCTGATTGTTCGTTACCTGTCTCCTCTTGCGTCGCGCTGACATTAGCTGTCAACGCACGTACAAACGCGGCAATACGGAAACGCCGGAGTCCATTTTCGTAGCAAGAGGAACACTGGATGTCATAATCACTTCATGAATCACCTGACACAACGAGGAAGCGTCTCACCATACGACTAAAGCTAGCAGTAAATAATGAGTTTTTACATTTGCTCAAAATGTAAAAATCATAGTATCATGAAGTCTTCAAGATTCCGCTGTTTTTTATGTAATAAAGTCTTTCATCGTGAAAATATTGTTCACGAATCATCTTTGTTCAGTACCAATATTCTTGAAATGTTTTTCCATATAAAAGTAACGATATTCTTTGAAAACATAAATAATTTCACCTAAGTTGGATAGACGAAAGATTAAATCCAAAATTCATCCAACGAGCGTTGCTACAACGAGAAACAGTCATCTAATGAGTTACACTCAGTACTGCGCAATACGATTCAATTCAACTCCTAAAGTTCATGCAATAAAACGTTCGATATAATTAGTCAAGTGAAAAAAGTTGAAGGTACAATAAACACATTCTCATACATAAAATGATTCGACGGAAAATGAGTATCTCAGATTAATTACTATCAAAATCTTCCTAAAATTAAAAGCTCTCCCTTTACCCTCTTCAAAGAAAAAACAACAACAACAATTCTACGGTAATATTTACAATTCTTAATTTAAAAACTGAAAACAATTGCACTTTTCGACTACGGAGGAAACTTTAATTGATTTTAAAAGAAATTTTAATATTATAACATTATAATATAAAATGTAAATCCAAAATAAATATAATATTTAAAATATATTGAGAATCATTAATTGGTCGGAAGGTATTAATAGTTCTGAAAGTTATTACAAATCATTACAAGGTTGCTCATTATGGGGACGAAAATAAAAGTTGTAGAAATCATTAAATTAAATGTCTGGAACACTATTATTTTGATAACCGGTTGTTTTCTAATCATGTGTCCATTTTGCAGTTAGGTGTGAATAAATATAGAGTTACCTCTAAAATGTAATGGGGATGCAGTTTAACGCAACGTAAGTCCTTTTTTGTGTTTAATTTCCAAAAGACTCCCTCAAGTAAATAATATTTATTATTGGGAAGTAATGCTCACTTCAAACGGATCATTATGGATTTTTAACATGAATCTTACGATTTAGAACTCTACTGGAATTATTTGGAACTCTACTGGAAATACCAACGTCATTGAAATATCTAAAAATATTTAAATTGCTTCGTAACCAACTATCCAAATAAAATACGATTCACCATCATACGAATATTGTAATTAACGATTAACAGAAATAAAATGTTTATCCGTTACGCGATCTTTCAAACAAATAAATCGACTAAATAATACATTTTTAAGAAAGTAAGGTTATTTTACTCGTTGAGACACCTAACTGTTAAATCGATTACGTCCCAGCATTCTATCTTGAGGACAGTAAACGTATACAAGAATAAATTTAAAAAAAATATTGCGTTGAATCTGAATTATAAATGCATATTTTATCAATAATATGCATGTCATTCCTTAAATTCAGGAATTGTTTGTTACTTTTAAAATAAAAAACAATTGCATTTTAGATGAATGAATGTCTATGTATTTCAAATAACTTCATAAACATTTTGAGGTGTAGTATTAATTTTTATTTTAAGATATTTATATTATATTGTATCATTTTTAGGTCCTTCATAATTTTGTCTACTAATAGAAACAGTTTTTGCCAAGAAAACACTCAGTGCGTAAATCTAATTCTCCTCGTCCATAACCGCTCTTGACCATATGACAGTCCACTATCTATGTCAAGGGCTCTAATGACCTTGACGAGCCCTAAAGCCCTCACAAAAAAAAATCTGTCTATGTGGCGTTCTCTTTCTCCACCGGGAGCGCTTGCGCCGTGAATCTCATGCTGGACACGCGCAGTCACTTGTTTAGAAACGGCCCAATTGTTGTCACGCATGAGTTACATAAAGGTTTCAGCACCACCTTAACCGCCGCCCACGGAATAATACTTTCGTTTCGTTTGGCACATGCATCGTCGAGAGTTGGGTTAAGTATAAAATGGCATTGGAGAGTCCCACAGGTACTCACTGCTGTCCTAGCAGCCGCAAAGCATCCACGTACATTCGACATGTTCAAGCTGGTGAGTTCTTTAGAGTTTCTTGAAACAAACATTTTTATATATTTTGGTTCAACTTCTGCGGAATGTATTTTGAAAAATTTCGAGTGTTTTCGTTCTTGATTTTTCATAGCATAATTCTTTGAATTAACTAACCACAATGATTTTTATTCAACCACAATATATTTATACAAAACTTTGGTAATACTAATTAATTTCAAATAAATAGACTAATTACTGAATATCTAATAAAATATATTCGTTATATTTTATGAAATATAAGTAGTATTCTGTTTCATACAAAAACTTCCAATTCAGTAAGTTAATTAGAACATTTCCCAACCTATTTTAACGTTCTGCATGATTGTCTACATTTTCGAACTCTATTTCTTTTGAGTATGTATGTATTCATTATGTATTCATCATTTTATTCTTTTCTACTTTAATCATCTCAATCTCACGCAAACTTGTGGAGTAAACTTTAGCCAATAAAAAATTCGTGTGTTAGGGTCAGCAACTGCTATTAATCACAGAAAAGTGTAAATCGAATTACGGGGATGTGTAATCTAAAATACGTGGGAAATTGATTAGGAAATGCAGAACAGTAGTTAAAACAGAGAAACATATTACATATAATAAGAAATATCTCGTTTCTATTTGGTACAATGAATTCAAATTATTTTCAGGAATCCTTGTTTGGTACTGGGTGTTTACAGTGTACGAAGTGGTACATGCCATATATTCAGTTTTTCCATTTGTACCATTTCGAGATCCTACAGTTAAACAATGAGCACCACTATAGTTATTCTTATACAATGTAATTTCTTTTATATAATTGTCTGCACAAATAGGAATGCATATTGTTGCGTTTGCTTTTTGGCAAGGACATCGTCACGACACGTCTGCGCCGCATTTCCTATGCAAATAGAAAGAGAGAAATGTTCTGCAGTATCATTCAGTTCACGCGTGGAATGGGATGCATAAATCTCCACGATACGTCTGCCGTAGTTGCTTCTCTTACGGACATTTGGCAGGACTCTTCCAGTATTTACGAGATCGCTTTCTCTAGGGGATGGGAGTGTTGGCAACATGCTCCATTGTGTGAAATGTAATAGTAAAAAAGACTGGTAGAATCCAACAAGATAAAAATATATCGAAATAACGAGAGAGTGGTACGATTATTAGTATAAATAATATATAACCTTCATCTCACTTGTTTGCACTATGACGTAAATCGCACGAGATTCAGGCTTACAAAAAGGTATTTCATGGTTCTGACTGAGTGCAAGTGTCGATCGTTGATTTATGAATATTGCTCTCGGAAAGCATATTTCCTGCTACTTGATTTCTCTTCTGGAGGAGATTCTATTACAAGTAAGTTTATTTACAGTATTCTAGGCAAATAAAATACGTACTATTTTCCAAACGAAATAATCAGCAACTCAAAAATTATGTACAGATAGTTTTCATCACGTCACTGACTTTCATGGTTTTGGAATTATAATATTTGTAATTTTGATGATTAAAATATTTGGTGCCATGTCCCGACTCACTCTTTAATCAGTGTAGAAAAGAATAAAGGTAGGAACTGGAAAATTTAATAAATATTGTTTATGTATTGTAGAGACTCACTTAGCTGCTTTTTGAAAGCTTCTCATTTTTAAGGTGAGATTAAAATGGGTGGTATAAGTTTAATCGAATTTCCACTTCATTTCAAACATAAATAAAGATATTGCAGTTTTTTATGATTATGTACTATTTTTTGCAATAAATTACAACGAAAGGCATATTGTATTGTAAAAAAAACTCCCGTGTAAAGCAGGGTAGGGTCGGTCATATGAGTGAAGATTCATCAAATATTTCAATTTTTCATATACCTTCATTATATATTTCTAAAAAAATTGTAATCCGGAAGAATGAATTTCAAGTTTTTAAAGTGAAGTACTAAATTTTGTAATTATGTCTAATATTTCATTTATGTGCGAAGAACATGTTTGAGTAAGATCAACATTTACTAAGAAATGGTAAATAACTGAGGTTTAAGTGTTATAGTTTTAATTAGAGACATACCACATCCTTTTCGTAAAACTGGAAATGTCAAAAGTTTTGTCGATTTTATAAATAAAAATACAAAATAATTAAGTTTTAATATGATTAATATTATGTTTAATTTTTTCAGAATTCTTGAAATCAATGTGAACGATTGATAAAAAATATATCTTCAAAGCGGATATCTCTTTAAAGAAACCTCTTTAATCCGGTAATTTTTTCTTTGAACCGGAGACAAGCAAATTTGAACTTTTTTCAACTGTACTTAGTAAAGAATTATGTATTAAAAGCGGAAAATTGTATTAGAAATTATTATGTTATAGTGTGTTTTCGTATCCTTTCAGTGCATGGTAGTCGTTATGGTGGCAGGCGTCGCCTTCGCCAAGCCTAGTGGACTGGTGGCGCCTCTGGCTCCCGTCGCGCTGGCAGCCCCCGTAGCCTACGCCCACCCGGCACCCGCCGTTGTCACAGCGCACAGCTCGCAAGTCATCGCGCAGAACTTCCATGGCCTGGCGTATGCCGCCGCCCCAGTCGCGTACGCGGCCCACGCTCCCGTGGCATACGCGGCGCACGCCGCCCCTGTAGGGTACGCGGCACATGCCTTGCCAGCGCCTTTGGCGTACGCTGCGCATGCGCCCCTGCTGTTCGGGAAGTAGGCAACACGCCTGACGGTGGAACACCTGCTGAGTAGGCAGCTCGTTGGTGCAAAGCCATGACGTCATACCGAACTCTTCGGCGAAGTCCGGTTCCGTTGCGGAGTCTTTTGAAGTCCGAAGGGAACTGGAGTCGATGGAGAGGTTGTGGCTGAATTATGTCGACTTTATTTATATTCTTTTTTAATTACAGAAATAAACATATATTTTGATGCTAAACGTCTCCTGTAGTTGTTATTCCTTTTACTCCTAATCAGTTTACTTGTAAAAAATGGTGTTTAAAGAAAATATCTGTAATATTCAAACACCCTTTTACACGAATAAAAAAGAACAAATAGATTAAAAATAATATATCCTAAGTAGATACATCGCTTGAATTGAAGTTCGTAGATATTGAAACTGACTCTATCAACGATTAAATATTTCATAGTTTAAAATATGGGAAAGCGGAAAAAATTTGACATTAAATGGACGGTTTGTTTTATCTTTTTAAAGCTCCATTGTCAATGAAGTAATTTAAATTTTAATTGTTAAAATTATTATCAATTATAGAAAAATGTGTCTTCATAAAATATATTCACATTTGAGAGAGAAATCAACTTTTGAGAAAATGAATAAAATTACATATATAAGTCACTGAAAAATACATTTCTCCATTTATGCCATTATTGTTATTAATCCGGATAACGACAGCACTATACTAAATTACGTATGAACGGGAAAATCAATTAGAAAATAATGAATCAAAAATAAATTTAAAACGATTTTTTTTGGTTGGCTTCTCTACAATCTTCGGTGAGCCGAAAACAAAAATCACGAATTTAATGTCATCAATCTCTAAGACATTACTTCAGATTCCCTGTCTTTCTCTCACAGGTTATATCACTGAGGTAGAAAGTAAATATTCCAAGCAATAAAATTCCAATTTCCGGAAGATATATTCAAACCACCAAGGTGAATAATAAAAATGTAAAAAATTTATCATTAGCTCTCTTTCGCTCTTATATTCACTGCCATGAATCGTCACAAAAACAACTTAATGATCTAAACTGACCCACCGGTTGAGTAGAGTACTCATGGTCAAGTTAAGAAGTTTACTCCAAAGGTATTCTGTGAATGTGTCAATCTCTGTAGGACCGTTAGACCGAGTGGAAAGTTATAAGTTAAATAAAATCTTTTGTCACTGTACAGCATCCTAGTTTGGTCTGACCACACCATTTTTTACAAACTAGTTCCTCTCAAACAAGTCGCAAAACCAGGTTTGGAAGCAAAAAGTTTTATACTATCAATGGTTGTTTTTCTTAAAAATATACTGCAAGAAACCATGAGAGCGAAAGAGCAACAACGTGGAAATTCAACTTTTTCACCTAAATTAATGTAAGATTTTACCCACAAAGTAGTCACTATTCAGCCTTGTTCAACAAATGGTTACATGGTATTATAGACATGGTTATATGTATTACCGACAGATAATAAAATATAGCTACAAGATAAAAATTC
Organism: Laupala kohalensis; assembly: GCA_002313205.1. Classification (NCBI taxonomy): domain Eukaryota; kingdom Metazoa; phylum Arthropoda; class Insecta; order Orthoptera; family Trigonidiidae; genus Laupala; species Laupala kohalensis. The sequence continues at coordinate 134,226 of NNCF01127784.1, read as the reverse complement.
CGGTATATCCGATTATCCTGTATTGACGAAACATTTCCAATAAGTATTGAGACAATTTTTGTACATTTCAAATATTTATTTTTTGATAAAGCACAAAAAAAACGAGTACTTTTAACGTGTTTACAAATATAATACTCGATGTAATTGACTATATCTCTGTCAATTATGAAGAATTTGGATGAAATTTTTACCGATGAAAATTCAATGCATTTGGGTATTTTTCAAATAATAATCGCGAAAATCCGTGATATTGTATTTTGGAAAATTAATTTTGAAAAAAAGTAGCATTTTACGTTTGGTCTTTGTTTGATAAAAATAATATAATAATATTGTTGAAAACAATAGAATGGAGTCCAAACTTTCCGTATCAAACACTATAATTATTTTTAAGAGAGTACTATTTAAGCATTTTGCATTTGCTGTTCATATAGGCTTGATTTATATGAAAACAGACTTGGATTTACTCAATGATAAAAAAAGACAAAAACTGGAATCAACGGAGATAAACCTCATTTTTCGACGTAATTAACTAGAAAAAAATGTTTTTGTTGAGGTTCGCGATGGTCAACTTTTTTGGGCGATTATACAAAAAATATATATTTCTCCTTCTGCAGCATAGATTGGCAAAAATATCGTAAAAGTGTTATGTAGATGTAATTTCGTTGTAGACAAAAATTAATGTATTTTTGTATCTGCAGTGCGTTTGCTGTACACCTACTTATTTTATCATTATCATATCTTTCATTTCAGTTTACGAAAAGTGTATTATACGTCTGCTTGGTCCGTTTACAGCGCTAAATATTATTAAAGCATCTTGAAACAGTGAACTAATGTGTAAGTGTATCTGACAGAAATTATTTTAATGCGTCTATACCAATCCTTCAAGTGAAATACTGCTAATGCGAATGTAATGCATACTATTTGTACTTTACCTACAGAAAATGTAAGCAAAATCGTGGGAGCCGTTTGTTTTAATGTAAAGTACTTTGACCTTCACGTGAAGGACTCATTGTTTTAAAGTTAAAAAAATAGAGCACGTGAATTTATAACAAGTAAATTGTACTCTAAATATGATATGCGAATTAAATTGATTCATTCATTTACTCAAAATCGCTGTGAATAGGCGGACGGACAGATAGACAGACAGGCAGACAGACAGATATACGGACGTTATGCCAAAAAGAACTTTTTATGAATCAGTGATAACCAAAACGAATATTCCCATCGAAGTAAAAAACTTAATGATAGAGAAGGAAGCATTATCTGTCCTTTTTTAGTGAAGGAGTGTTATTCTTTGAAATCCACAGGAAATGGAATGAATATGGTGATGCATCCCCATACCACAACATGTTGAAGAGAAAGCTCTTGACCAGAGACTCCGTAAGGTTACTACGCACATTGTCTTGTGACCTTTGAGTCCACCAGGGAAATCAACGATAACATCAACCAACGATAACACATCAAGTTTTGTATTAACGTTTGTTTTAAAATGAGATTTTCCTGATCTCTGCCCTTTGTAAAAACAAATGGAATAATTGCTCCTTTAAAATCCTCCTTCAGTTTACCAATTCTTTCTGAAATATTTCATGTGTCACAGAGAATCTGTTAATTCTTATAAACAAAGTTTGGATTGTTTTGGTGAAAATTAATGTAACGTACTCGTAAAACGTATACGTAAAACGTAGGTTTGTGGTGAGGTATGGTTATTTTTACAGATGCAATACATTCCATAATGAAATTCCACCCATCCACATTAGACGATTTGCAAAATAAAGGATGAGCGTGAGAGTTGAAAATCCATATCAGAATTCCCAAGAGATTACATAAATGGTGAGAGTCATAAAAAAAGGAGAAGGGTCAAAAGACAAAGAATATCCTATTCCGGAGCCTTTGGACTAAATGGGAGAGTCAAGCACATCACAATTCAGCCCAAGGATATGTTGTCGATATACAAAGTAATATGCTTACGGCATATTACAGGTCTGATGAGGTCTTTGGTTCCGACACTAAATATTTAAGTGATTCACAGATCTTATTTTAATAGTATATGAAAAACGGAGTATGCAACATTTACACGTTGTCAAGTAAATGTAAATAATGCTAAAGTAATAGTTTGCGACGGAAAATTAGCGGTGCACTTTCTTCACACGTTAATAACATTTATATTTTTTGATGTGTAGAAGTGTAATTTGACTATACGGTAATCCTATATGATATAGAGACTCCCTTAACGCAACATTCTTGTGCAATCCCATTTGCACTCAACAGCTTTTACCGTGTCATGGATGGGATTTTGCAAAAATCAAGAGGCTAAAACGCACTCTCAGATGTCAGAGAGAGAGAGTATCTATTGAGAACAAGCTCGATAAAGTTCGCAGAAATGTGCAAAGAAAAATCATCTGTCTTCTAACCCTCCCCACATATCACAAAGTTATGAAGAACTAGTTTTTCAAATGTTCTAAATCTTCTCAGAAGGATGTGGTTAGTTTTACGTACTGGGTATACGCAGTGTTCCCCACCTCTGGGACTAACTACCTGTTTGTCAACTCTTAAAGCAACTTAATTCGGTTCGAAAATTTGTATTTTCTAAATTCTAAATTCTAATTGGAATTTCGTTTGATCACCATCTCGATAGTTCTCCCAATGACAGCGACTGATTTAGAATTTCGTGACTCAAAGGTCTATAATCTCGGAAACAACCCTTAAGGTGATAGCATTTCTGTATCTGCTACTTGAAGTTACTTCGAAAAAATAATAATAATAAGGTAAGATCTTAGTAGTGAGATAAATTATATAAAACATGATACCTATTTATCCATGAATTAATTTTTATGAGACAATTACTTGGTTATTTTATTGAAATTAATGGGTTGGGTGTTTCCTGATTCAATATTTAGAACTAAAAAACAAGATAATCTATCATCTAACAAACTTGCGCAATAAATATTTTGAATTCCACTAACACGGGAAAAAAATTTCTACCACTAGTATTAATTGGTCGAGTTATTAAAAAATAAATATTATTTGATTAATATTACGGACTGAAAAATAAGTTTACCTTCATATATAAATCATATGCTCTAGTGGGCAACGAGAGCGCCATCAAAATTCGCGTAAATGAAAAGGTCGTGCGCATTATATGCTCTTAAACTGCTTGGATTTTCGAACGGTAAGACGAACTTGCAGTTTGAACAGGAAATGATTTTATTTTGCGACCGCAAGCACGAATAATAGTTCTGATCGAATTGTAAGATTCATTATGAACTTTTAAGATCTTCATTTGAAAGAAGGAAAATTATTGTCGTACATCCATTAAATTATTTACGAGAATAACTAATTCCATTTATTCTTTTCAATTTTGAGTAAAATAAGATTATTTGCATTATTATTCTCTTGGAATGAATATAATGTGTTTAAATCCATTACACGAAAATTACGGTGATGGTAATTCAAAACGCCCAATTTTTTGAGGTTCTTCATATTATTGCCAATATATAATTTTAAATGTTCTTATTCTGTGTGCATATACCCTTACACCCGCTTGCTAAGATTTTTATAGGCACCTCTCATTATTACCATTAAATAAAAATATAAACTTCGAAATTAAGAAAGACAGCGGTTTTCGAGGTTAACATTATCCGTATAACACAGTTTCTGCGACATTAAAAGTCTTAGCGGAGTATCTCTAAAATATATTAGAGATATTTAATATGATTCACCAAGTCGTACGCCATGCAATGCAGGTGCATTTTGTTACAAATTTATTCATTATCGAGTTTGGGCGAGACAAAAGGTAGCTAACTCAAATCAATCATTACTAATTAACAAATTAACAAATTGACAAATATATTCAGCTTCATTCGTTTACTTGAGTCAATTATTACGTGCTTCCACTCACACAAAATTGATTTAATTGTCATGCTCGTGTTACACAGGAGGAAAACTACGTAACGTGTAGTTCGTTTTTGTTTTGCCTTGGACAAACATTTTTTCAGGGGAAGTGTCACAATAGCAATCATAAACAATCATTTCGAGAACTTTTCAAAACTACCCTTAGCATAATTATAGGTAAAATAACTACGTATAAGTACAGGAAACATGGATAATAAAATAAATTAACAATACAATGTTATTTAACTTTCCTCTTCTATACAGTCCACACAAATTGATCGGATGTGATTCGAGAATACTGCGATCGATGAGTTTTTTGATTTGAGAAACCCGGTGTCAACGCTGTATTTTAACTTCCATTTAAACTGCCCTTGTCATCTTCCCATAAAGAGTAAGTTACCAGCGATTGACGTTACCTTTTCACGCGCAGGTGTTTGACAGCATTTCTCAAGCGCCTAAAGGCCGATGTCATCCTTCATATTCTCCGTGGGGCGTAGCAGCTACAAAGTTTTCACAGTGAAAAATGTCCGTCCGCTTTTTCCACACATTTCAGTAACACAAGCTCCACAAGATTGTGACTTCATGCTCGCACTTTCTCGAACTTTGTTCCCCACAACAAAATGAAGCAGATGAACTTCATTCGTCCTACAAAACCAACTTACCACAAACACGGCAGTTATCTCTGATTTAAATATGTCTAGTCAATAGAAACTTATCGTTAAATATTTAAGGACAACACTTATACACCTCGCAAAAGTAATGTTATCTTAATCTTACGAATTTTAAGATCCGATTTCTATTACGACACTTTACTTCGATAATGTGTTAAAATATTTCATGTACTTTACCCGGCAACTGCAGTGTCCATCGGAATTGTTTCCGTCCGCTCTCAACGACTATCGTCCTCAGAACTATCAACCTCGTGATCAAACTGGTCAGTCACGAGGTGGTAAGTGTAACCGTTATTCATGTTTCTTATTGGTTGCTCCCACTCCTCTTCTATTTTCCCTTAAACTAATAAGAACTATTATATTGTTACTACATTATTGTACTCTAAATAAGAACGATATTCCATCAAAATTTTAATTTATACCTGAACATCTGCAAATGACTAGCATAAAATTTTAGATAAAGTTTCTAAAAAATATGGATATTTGCCAATACATAAATAATTAAAAACGTACGACCTTTAGTGGACGAATACTATATATTTTCTGTGAAGAGATCACTAGTGAGGTTAAATCGACATTTTTTAAAATTATTTATTTAATTATATTATACGAGGCGGAGTCAACTGAAAACCTTAAAAATGTAATATAAAATCGAAAGTGGGCGCCAGTGGTCTGTAAGTTGGTACGCGTGTTTTAAATAATGTGCCGGATATCTCCTAGTTTGCAGCACAGTGCAAATGTGTAAACACCGTCGCAGGAACAGTATAAAGATGTCTTACCCATTAGCAACGTGCACCAGAGACGAACAGCGTTCGGTGATTAGACTTCTGCTAAACGAAGGTGTGAAATCTGTAGACATTTATCGCAGAATGAAGGTCCAGTACGCGGATGCGTGTTTGTCACAGAAGCAAGTGTATTAACGGTGTAGGAAGTTCGCAAAGGGTGTGACGTCCGTAGCCAATGCTCAGCACCTTGACCAGGCATATCGTGTTGTGACTCCCGAACTACAGCAGCAGTTGAAGTTATCGTTATGGAAAACCGCCGAATGACTTTGGATGACATTGTGACAGCTGTACACGTTAGTCATAGTTCAGCACATCACATTATGCATGATGTGCTCAGGTTTTATAAAGTGTCTGCACGATGGGTGGCCCGGCAGCTGCCTCCGGAGTTGAAGCAGCGGCGTGTTGATGCATGTGAAGAACTGCGGCACCTTGAACGGTGATGCCTTCCTTGCACGAATCGTCAACGGAGAAGAAACCTGTGCCCATTGCCATCAGCCAAAAACGAAGAGGGAGAGCAAAGAATGGCGCCATTCGACATCACCCAAATCAAAGCAATTTCGAACACAGCCATCAGCAGGGAAGGTTACGCTGACCCTCTTTTGGGACGAAAAAAGGCGTCCTCTTGCAGCACTACACGCCGCGAGGGACTAGTGTTACCAGTAACACATACACAGGCCTCCTTAAAAATTATCTTCGGCCAGCCATATATACATACACACACACACACTCATGAACACTGATGAATTGATTAAAAGTAAAAAGTTTGTATAGACGATAAAAAATGATTTATTCAGATACCATTTTAATTTCTCACTAGAAATTTGATGTGTAAAAAAGATGCTCGGTGGAAGTGAAAATGAATATTTTAAAGTTAGTTGTAACATTTTACAAACATAAAGCAAACTAAACCAGAAAATACATAAATTTATTTTCTTTCCTTGCTTGTTAAGTATTTAATTCATTTTATATCGTTTTAGAGACTTGGAAATTTATTCTGTAAATTAGTACAAGTAATCAAATATTAAAAGAATTGTTCACCGTATTTGTATAATCCAATTTTAAAAGTTAATGGTAATAACAAGAATGTGAACTCATCAATTTTGAAATTTGCTGTATTCACACCTTACATAAAAAATTATATTTGCGTAAATCTTTTAATAATTTTTAAGGCAACTCCTACAAAATTTAATTTATTTCATTCGTTATTCATTGTGCGTAAGAATGAGATTTCATATTTACACTTCATTTAGATGTTATTGTATACAATATCTTTGTGTCACATTAAAACCAGAGTATATTTCATTTTTTTTCTGAGTAATTTCAGTGGAATTGACGGTATGGTTACTTCCGGAGAGTAAATAAGCTTATTATCCTCTAAATGATCAAAAAATGTTTTTAACTAATTTTTTGGGCAAGAGAGAATTAAGTTAAATATAGTAGGATAGGAAAGATTTGGATTACTAATAAGGGAATAGTCAGAAGTGACTTTTCGAAACATGGGTCTGATTTTTTTTGTAGAAAGTGTCCATAATAATTCGTACACAGGTAAAATATTAGCTGCATTTGAAATGTTTTTAAAAACATTTAAAAAGCCAAAAATTTGTGAGTATTTTTTGTAGGAAATATGTACAGCCTGCTCTCGGGGAAGTTGCAACATTAGTTTCCTACCGACAGCAAGACTTGTCTATTTATTTTAAAGGACTCTTTGTCAACAAAGTCATCCTCCACAATAATTAATATTTAGAAATAGTATTAATGCAATAGATAGTGTTTCCTTTTGCGAGTGAATTAAATTATGTAGTCTAATGTTAAAAAACCGATATTAATAAATAAATTCTACGTACTTCATTACAATTTATTTACTCTGTCTTTTCTTGACGACCGTTTTTGTCACCACCTTTATTCAATCCCCTCTTGGAGACATATTAAGATAGTTGTGTGTTTTTTGCGATATAATATAAATACTTACCTAAAACTGAAAAATTCAATATAAATCGTTACCATACTTTTCTGCGTTTTCATGTTTTCACGGCAGATGAATTCATAGGGTTGATGGTTCGAGAAAAACGAGTTATGACAAAAATGTCACTATCTGTTTAATGATATAGCTTGGTAGAATTAACTGGCAATTTAAAGTTAAATTAAAAATAAAATCTAAAATTTATGGCGAGAGAGCGAAAAGAGACAAAGGCTGATGCTTGGAAAAGGCAGAGAAGAGGAGTCTGCGACTCAAGAACACACCATCGTAAACCAAACGCACAACTGTCAAACATTGAATTTGTTTGCCATCGTCTGTCTCCGAAAGTTGTACTACCTTCTTTAAAAGCAGTTTTGATTCACATTTTCAACAAGTTTTTGAAAACACTTCCAATTTGTCTTAGCAGCTAATATTTTACCCATGTATTTATTATTATGGATTCTTTCTACCTAAATATATTATGGCAGGTTTCGGCTTGTCACCTCTAACCACTACTTTCTAAGAATCGAAATAGTTTTTTTCCACAAATGTAGAATAATTACTAGAAAAAGAAAATGTACTTAATTTAGAAAATTTTCTTTCACTTAAATTATTCCAAAAACAGAGGACAAATAAAGGGAGAAATTGAGAGTATTTGAGAAGAAACCAAAGTTGAATGGAATATTATTGTTTGTAACAAATATGAAGCAAGGGAAGGATGAGAAGGGGAAGGGGTGTAAATTAATTGTATCAGTATACAATGATACACATGTAATGATTACTACAACCATTATTATAACATATTGTATTAACACGTACAATTAAAATATATATTCTCAACGTGAAATAAACATTACATACCGTGCACTCATGAATGTTAAAAATAATTTTCATAACCACACATTCGTATTTCATAAAGAAAGTATTCATTCGGAAGCCATCGAGGGATAGAAATACAACACAACAGAAACCATAACCTATACGCGCAACCCACCAATCCAAGGAATACGATCCCATTTCGAACATTTAATTACGCTACGAATTGTATTTCACAAATTCGTGATTATTTCACAAAATGATGAATGGTTTTGCCATCACGAATATACGAACTTTGTGTAATTTTTATATTTAGATGCTCGTATCTGTAATGTATTCAGAATGATGCAACTTTTTAATATTAATATTATTGATCAAGAGAGACGAATTTTTTGCAATTTGAATAAAATTTGAATGATAAAAAAATTGAAGAATACATATTGTAAAAAATATTATTAATCAATGAATCGTGGCATACTAATAACAAGTTCAACTCTGCTACGAAATAAAAATATAAGGGATTAAAATGGGATGGTATTTATATTTAGGACATTTAGAGATATCGTTCACATGTCATTAGGAATTGACTCATGAACGTGTACCTCTTATTCATACGAGCATTTTCTTCATGATACACTCTCTTGGAAATGGTGCGAAGTGGGAATGAAGGAAACTTTGCGTATTCACTTTGGCTTCGTCGTAAAACTGATCTCCCAGTAATGACTTCGGTAGGCGAGATGCCAGAGACCACGGGAAACATTGCGGGCGATCACCTGAAATGGACTTCCAGGTAAACACACGCTGTACGACGATGTTTCTTAACATGTTTTTATTTCAAAACCGTCAATTATCGGAAACAAAACAACTCAAATATCTGACCATTTCCCAAGGAGACTATACAAAGGAAATTGCCCTTCAGTGGGGGGTATGTGCGAAAAACGACTTGTGTTTGAACCAAAACCTACTATACGAGTATCACACTATTCCATATCCCACTTAATCATACTAGTCGTTACTTATAGAACTTCTGCATATCGCCAAAATATCACAAAAATTCAATTTTTTTCAGATGTCATTCATATATTCGACCATTTATTTCTTGTATTATTGAAAAATATATTTATTATTATTTATATTATTAAGTTAAATTTCCCGTATTATAAATCAATGATTTCTTTATAACATAAAGTTTAGTGAAATATTCTCCAAAAAGAAGTTGGTAGCAACAGTATTCGTTAATATCCAGTTCATTAAAAATATGTAACGAATTTTACCATCATTAGTTCTTTTTTTTTTACTTTAACAAATCAAGACCAGATTTAGTAATATCACACGCACAATTTTCAATTCGTTACCACACAGTGGGGCAAAATTTTGGGAATTCCTAACTTTTTGGTAATTTGAGATAACTAGCTGAAGATTGTACACTATACAGGCGGGAAGTGCTGAACTAGCTCGAGGAAAAACAAAAGTTATCTTTGATTACTTACAATTACTCTTATTATACGAGTAATAATTGTAAGTTTAAATCGGTTTTCGTCTGTGAACGAAACACAGTTCATTCCCTTCTGTCTGAGATTCTTCCGCTGGGCGTGCACCGACACTTGATGATTCTGTGGAATGTTTTACGCTGAAGCAATGCACAAAACTCGCTACCGATGGCTGAAATGATAAATGACACATTTCCCAGTGGCGCGGACGCCGCTCCGTGACACCTGGATAGTCATCAGTATATGTATTATAAGAAATAGATTAATTATGTTATGTTGAATGAAAATGGGAGTCGGTAAGTGCATGAAAGCGCTAAGCTCATTGTCCCGAGTTCGACTCTCGGTCCCGTCTCCCATTTTCATTCAACATAACATAATTAATCTGTTACCTGGCGGTGAGGTTCATCGCAATCTAAGAGATTTCTATGTGCTATAAGAAATAATAATACCATCAGTCAAACAAGAAATCTTTAATTAAAAATTTACTTGAAAATATTCTTATATTAACTAAATGCCAGCGTTGCTGTGTTCCCTAGTAAAATAATACTATAAGTTAAGAAAATAAATATATAACAATTTTTGTTTTTAATATATTTTAATAAATTTCATTAAATAAACAAATTAAAATAACTTATCAAATTAGTTATGAAAAATGTCTATAAATTGGTTTATTAAAAATTTACTTAATTTTTTTTTATAATGAATAAATTCGAGCGTAGCTCGGTCGCCTGGTATTACCTATTATCTTAAGTGGATTGAATTTTTCATTGGATGCTGCAATCCCCATGTTTCTTTCAAAATTTTGAAATATATAACTGATTCTCTCCCAAAACTCACATGACAACGAATCCTGTTTATTCCTTGTAGACCATGCATCCAGAAGACCTTCTTCTTGTGTCTACGATGGTTGGCTATAGCAGCCGCTATAGTTGCACTTTATTGTGCTGTGGCATCGGTAGTGGGGGCTCCAGCATTACCTGGAGGTGAACTTTTTGCCGTGGAGGTGTTACTTGTGGTGGGTGCTGTGGCGGCAGTGGTGGCGCATTGCGCGAGACTACCTCGTCTACTAGGTCCATTGGTGGTTGGAGTAGTTCTTCGTTCAACGGGAGTAGTGCACCTGGAAGGAGGGTGGCAACACGCCGCCGCCGTAACCAGGTGGGTGAAAGGTCTCAGATACGATTCAAATAATGAATTAATTTCCATAAATTATGAATTTTACTTGCAAATGAAATGAACACCTCATTTTTATTCTTCAAATATCAAATAATGGTAAATGTTTTCATTTAATATGTTTTACAGAATGTTCAGTAAAAACGTGTCACAATATGAAGTTACATCGACTATAAATAGCTTTCTTCTTCTCTCAGAAATAGAAATACACAGCCATTTCCCGTTGCGTTTCACATGAGAGACATTTTCAAATAATAATTTTACTTGTTTTCACTTTTTTAATTCATATTTGTATGTAAGGGATACATTATTTTACTTGTAACTAAAAAATATTTATTTTATAACTGCTATAAAATACTTTGAAGAAGCGTCTTTATCTCAGAAAACTTTTTACATTATGTTTCTTTCGAATAAATTTGCTGTTGACCGTGGCTCAGTGGGTAGAGAGCAGAATTGTTGACTCGATAACCGGGGTTCGATTCTTGGCTCGAGACCCACTCAGTCTGCTGTAAAATGAGTACTGGGTCTATCCTGGGGTCAAACCGGTCGGATCGAGATGTTGACCACATCTCCTCCTCCAAGTGCTTTGACCAAGAAATTGGGGAGCTCTTCGGCACAATTGGTTGTAGTGGGACTGTAGTGTAGATTATGAGTCGGTACTGCTGAGCGGGAAAACGCGCATTCAGTATTTCACAGAGATGAACTGGGGGAGGTTATTCAGCTCGGGATCGTTCTACCTTCTGCAGACCAATCCTGAGCGGCCCGTTCCCGGTTATGCAACATCCCTCCTTCCCTAAATTTATGAGGTGAGATGGGAGACCAGATTACATGACCTCAACGAAGCATATGAAAATTAAACTTCATTTATTATTTTATAGTTTATAATCGGGTTACTAACCTTTTGAAAACTTCGTTAACATCTCATCAACATAGGTATAACATAATTAGGTGTAATACATTTATGCTTGTCACTTCCTTTTGTATTCCTCTATAGATTAGGAACTAGTAGTTGGCCATATCTGTAGTAGTCCTATACGCGTGGAGTGGAATGAATTCCTGGTGGATGATGGTGCCATATGATAACTGAGAGGGTCCCGTATATTAATATATGTCAGCTCTGATGAAGGCAAAATAAATTCCCAAAATGTTGGCATTATAAAATGTGTAATTATTGACCAATTCTCAATGTAACGATAAACTTGTAATGAAGATAAATAAATAAATATTTACTTATGGCTTTTTTTGGACGATCACTACATACCGTATTTTACCTGACCTGACCCTACTGCATAACGTTTTCACTCGAGTTTGAAGTCATCGTCCAGTGTAAACAAATTATAACAAGAAAAAGTAACGCAGTAAAAGAACAAATGAACATGATAGTAAACGTAACCATTAAGTCAAAATATGTACAAAAAAAGGACATTGTGTTGTAGATATTCTGTAACTTCTTTTATCAGTGTGTAGATAAAACAACCATTTGTTTTTATAAATATAATTTCAGATATGCAACATTAATTTATTATTAGAGTTTACACGAAGAAGTTGATTATTACGAACGTTGCATGTATAGCAATCGTCAAAAGAAAGATTGTTAGTTACAAATTATTTATTTTACTTTTGTCTTGTATTTGCTCAGGAAAGTTGCCCTTGTACTGATTCTGATCCGAGCGGGGTTGGGTCTGGACGCCCAAGTGTTACTTAGTCGCGCTGCGATGCTTATTCGACTGGCATTAGTTCCCTCTGCGGCGGAAGCGTTGTCAGTGCTGGTGACGTCACGGTGGTTGCTGCATTTGCCATGGATGTGGGGTGCCATGACAGGGTACGTTATAAAATCTGTACGCACTTTGCACGGGCACATGCAGGTTTATAGCCAACTGACTTGAGTCGGAGGAGCCACTAATATTCCATTGCACTAAATTAAAGTAGTTCACCAATTGGATAGTTATGTGAAAAAGGTACCAAGAACCAAAATTTGAAAAATTTAGATATTACATAAGAAAGGTGCTAAAACTCATGGGTGAATTACTTGTCTTCAGGGCAAAGTTCACAGAAGACTACAAATAGTTCCTAATACCATCAAAAATGGCAGCAGTACTAAGACCTGGGCCAATTTCATACGAGAGGTTCAATGTGTCATTATTGTTTTTACATTCAATGGATTTGAAGTGAAAATTTAAAATACTGCGAACTTAGAAAGTGTACAGGTGAAAGGATCATATAGTGAACTCGAGATAGGTCATAAAATTCCGTGAAGACAGGGAAGCATGTGAAAGACATAGTCTACAATGTTCCAAGTTATCTCATTAGCTAAGACAATTACGACCAAAAAGAAAAAAGATCTATGGGCTATTATTCCTTATTTACCTAAAAAACATTACAGGATGACCTTCGACAAGTGATTTTTTGTTTTCTTTTCCACTTTAAAATATTAGATATCATGAAACTTTCATTTTGTATCGACAAAGAGTTTATCAATTGTTTATATCTTTAAAGTTTGAAGAATAAACAAATAAAGTGTGATATAGAAAGGGTTTTATAATAATTTTGTGTTCACAAATTTGGCACTTTGTGCCTTTCTGGTGATAAGTATCCAATTGATCTACTTTGAAGTATTCGGAGCTGCCGACCGAGCCGACACAAAGAAGTAGAGAAAATGGGTTTGTACACCACACTGGACCTCACTGTTGACTATATTTAGGAATCCTTATTCTATATCTTACGGTAACCGGACTTCGACAACTAGTTACTGGGAGTTTTAAACACTAGAGGTCTCATGTAAGTGGGCTCGTATTATATTCTTATTTCAATACATATATTTCTTCAGTGTACCTACAAGTGGAGAAGAAGAAGTGTGACAACTTTCGGCAAAATCAAAATGGCTTCTTCTCCACCTGTAGGTACACTGAAGAAATATAGGAATAACCAACCTTACATGTAGTTATAAGTGTGAAACCGGTACTCAATCTGTGCCACCCAGATTCACTTACCTCCCGTATGGGGATGTGTGTCAATTCTTCCGGAGTTAGACCTGAGTGGAGATTGTGCACAGTTGTGGAAGGCGAACGAGTGGTCTGCCGGTTAACTCTCATGCTATCAATGCAGGAGTCCTGGGTTTTATTCTCGACACTACTATTTTCACCTGGTGGGATTCATATTGCTATTTTCCGTGGTCTGTACAATATATTTGTGAGTCGTAGGGCGATGACTGCAGCCGTATCACCGGCAGTTGTGGTGCCGACGCTTTTCCGCTTTCAAGAGAAAGGTCTGGGTGTGCAGCAAGGTGTGCCGTCGTTGGTGGTTGGAGCAGCGGCTATTGATACAGTCGTTGCTGTCGTGGAGTTCGAAACTTTGTTTGCGCTCGTCTTCGCTCAAGGTAACGGAAGTTGTAATAGTACTTTTTTTTTCTTTTTTTTTTTGTAAACCCGGTTTCTCGACCATACGGCTACTACCTAGGTTTGTTTTATCTCCTTTTGTTTCTAGGAGTTATATCTCTTTGTCTATTTTCTATCTTATATCTCTCTTCATTTCCATCTTCTTTCTTTATGTTCTTCCTCCTTCTTTCTCTTGTCCCTTGTTCCCGGTTGTCATATCTGCTTCGCCAGTCATGGCACTTTGCTGTATATACTTGAGTCATATGTGTTCCCCATCCCTACCGCGAGGAGTTGGGGAACTTCCTACTATCTAGATATATTCTTTCTTTATACTCATTATTTTGTTTGCATACTCTTCAAATTAATAAGACTTCTCTGTTGCAATATATTTCATCCAATCCTTATCACTATAAATTCCCTGTCGCTTCAATTCTTTCATCTAATGTGCCCTTTCTTCTCATACTATTTTACAATTGTGTAATATGTGATTTATTGTTTCTTCTTTTTCTTCTCCACATTTACACATGCTGCTTGTTATTAGCTTCCTCTTATACAAATATTTTTTTATGTTTCCATGTCCTGTCAATACCTCGTACAATGAGGATGTTGACTGGAAACACCTGTTTTCGTAACTAAACCTTACGTCCGTGATGAATGGATAAGTTACAAAATAAAAAGATACATAATTTAACATACTGCTTTCTCCATTTCGAAGTGTTTCTCTTGCAGGTCAGTCTCCGTGGTTGGACATGGGAAAAGGTCTTCTAGCATTGCCCCTTGGGGTAAGTTTTGGATTAATTTGGGGTATATTTACAGGCTATGTACCGAGTACAAAGGACGTAAGTATACATATAAAATGTTTGATGTATAACTTTAAAATTTTGTGAAAGACTGATTGACATTGCTAAACAGTCGCAAGCGACATGGCTTCGTACATTGTTGCTCCTGAGTGGAGGGATGCTGGCTGTGTTGGGAGGGAGTGCCGCAGGGTTCAGTGCTTCGGGTCCCATTGCTGCGCCCATTGCCTCCTTCGTTGCAACCATCGTTTGGCTTCGTCGTCAATGGCCACATCATGTATGTGAGAATGTGTTTATCAAACATATTTTGAGAATGTGTAAGATTTCGATAGCCAGCTGTCTTGATTTATAAGAACAGACCAATTTATACCGTGAAGTGCATCGTGTTGACTACAATTGTGAGAGAATTAAGAATTTTAAGAATAATTTTTGAACTATGTCTATGCTTTAAACTTTTTGTTTTACGAGTCTTCAAAATATGGTAGCGCGAATGCAGAAATTACAGAAATTCAAAGGGATGAGGGTAATAAATTAGAGAAAGGTCATATTCGAAATACTTTGAATTCTGAATGTTATGTACTTTGTAATATAAATAATTTCTGGTAAAAGAAAAATAAACTTCTATGTCACTTGTCACGCCATCTTGTGCTTTAAGACTGAATTTTATTTTGAAAATTTACATTCAAGAATTTTATTTTGCAAATTTAGTATTTTCAAGTCAAACAATGAATGTCTGAGTCTTTGTTATAAAATAATTAATATTAGTCTTTTTAAAACAACGATTCTCGAATATGATTTTAGTGTAACTATTATTGGACGTAAAGCTAAATCAAAAGTTTTTCCTCTATGGCTACGCGCAATAGACATAAAAAATTTCAACAAGCCTTATGTTAAGTAAATACTAAATTTGCAAAATAAAATTCTTGAATGTTTCTCTTCGAAAGAATCATTGATAAGTAACGTAAAATTCTGTTTCATGTAAGAAAAATATCAGAGAAAATATTAAAATATATATATTTTTTAATTTTAGAAAACAGCCAGTGAAGAACGTTTGCGTATTTGGGATTTTTCGTAGGGTCGCGTTACGAAGTACTTCCAAATTGCATGGATGGCAGGGGAAGTACTGGTCTTCTCTTTGATTGGCGCGGATGTGGATGTTACCGCGCTTCAACCGAAGAACATAGGACTTTGTACTGCTGTTCTTGCATTTGGGATCTTGGTTAGTACGTACAACTGAATCATTTATGTCTCTTTCGAGACAATGGATGTTTAATATTATGTATATCGGTGGTAAAAAAGGGGAGAGAAATGATACAAGTGCAAAAAATTGTCACGTAGTACATAACGTTCCTGAGGAAGGCTGAAAGTCGAAACTGTTTAGTCCAATTACTGAGTGACTTTAACGTTTGATTTTCTATTTTTTATTAACTTTAAAACTTTTCAAGTCTAACTAAGAATAGTCCAAATTAGGATGTAATTAAAAACGAATGACAAAGCCTCTAAATCTTTCTCTACCAATACAAGAAGTATTGTATCACACATTTAGAATTAACAAATGTAGTACTTTGGAATTCATAAAACCGAACATTTTGAAACATGGAAAGAAGTCCTTATAAAAAATTGCAACAGGAGTTTGGAAACTGCTTTCGTTGTTCGGTATCCCTATAATTAGTATGCAAAGATAATGAACTAAAATATTACACAGCGTTTTCCGGGTTTTCTCACTACGATCTTCCTTTGCTCAGTATAAATATATCTATTGAAAAATCAAAACAATTTAACTAACAGGTTTACTTGGAAGAACGATTCTTCCTGAGAATGATATGTCCTTTAATATGTATTAAACTCTCTCTACTTTGTAATAAGCACTTAGATTAATGTGCATAAAGTTAGACATTATGTCTTGATTGTGAATTGCACCTCGTAGCAAAACAATTGGCGAAATGGACAGCTCACCAGCATAAAATGTCACACAATGAGTTCGCTTCGTGATAAGATTAAATGTTGAATGTGTTGCCAAAGTTTTGTCTTGTTCTGTAAAACCAAATATTTAATTTTAAGGAATCTAAGTTAATTTTATTTTTATAATTTAAAATGTAACTTTCAATGATGGACACAATCAATTCCAATTATTTATAAAATTTCGGAGACAGATTCAGAGATACTTCATACTTTTCGGAACGATTGACAACACATTTTCAAAAAAATGGATGCAGTGCGAACCGGACTGCCGCACGATATTGACGGACCGTTGGTTTTATAGAATGAACTATTGAACGTATTGATGTATGCGCAGGTTCGCTTGGGCATGACAGTTTTGGTGAGCCTAGGAGGTGGATTCACTTGGCGAGAAAAACTATTTCTAGCTCTTGCTTGGTTCCCGAAAGCAACAACTCAGGTATGAGGTCAATAATGGTGAAGCAGTTGTACTGCTGTTCAAATTTTAGCTATAATTTTGTTTTCACCTACACAGTTTTGAAGAATGATAATCGATCTAATATGATAAAAATACTTTTCTTATAAGTTCCCCCCATGATTCCTAGCTGAGCTGAGAAGGAAGTGAAATATCTTAAGCAAAGAATTGCTGGAAGTGCATTACTGCGACAACCCGATGCAACTCGGACTATGAATTTGTTCTCTCTCTCTCTCTCTCTCTCTCTCTTGTGTATAGCACTAACGAAGAAGCAGAGACCATTTGCGATATTCCATCAATTTCATGATTTTTAATAAAGATTCGACATTACCCTTTTCCACGTATTATTCAGGTTTTGAAAATATTAACAGTTTCCGTTCTTGCTGTTTATTGTAATGGGTAATCAATTATTTATACATAGCCGGATATGTAGATGTTAACAAACCAATATGTTAGTTATTCATATCTACAATGTTAAATGAATAAATGTACTTTTATTGTAATATTTTAATTACAGTGTTTTGGGGAACATTTTTTTACTTTCTATCTTTATTTCTCAATTGGTCACTTATGATCATGTTTCCCAATAAGGTAATAAAATTATATGAATATGAATGGATGAATCAAATGTTAAATTACCATAAACGATTCTTCGAATTATATATTAGAAACTAGGAATAGAAACCCTATTTTTATAAGTAAAAATTAAATTTTGATTATCCATAAAAATGTGGTAGAGTTGATTTGTGATTTAATTAGTAGCTGTGTTCTTAAAGAATTTGACAGTATTATAGACTCTTCAGAGGAATTCGTTCTGTAATTGACACAAATAACATAGAACTAGGTGTTAAATTTGTATAACTTGCATTTATATAACAGGCGTTTAACATTATTTTAAATGTAGTACCCAAATTAGCGAAAGAATGAGTTAACAGAGAATAACCAACACATCAAGAAACACAATCTTGCAATACAACGAAAATGCAGCTATAGCCCTCTGCAAAATGTGGGTTCTCAACGTAAACAACTTGGTTCCTGCAGTATGAGAAGCTTAGGAAAGTTGTTTACAGTCTTCTCCACTCAGCAGGCCAATTCTCGTTTCGTTGTCTACTTAGAGATCGACATTTCTCGACGGCCCAATGTAGAGAAGTGAATCCTACTCTCCATCGTAGAGAACTGAGTAGAGAAGACCGTAGAACCGTAGAGAACATTACTACACCTATCATACCGCAGGAAACGACTTCTCTATTACGCAGATGGCTATGGCAGTATTTTCTTTGTGTTGTAAGGGCATATGTTCCTTGATGTGTTCGTTATTATCTTTTAACTCTTTTTTTGCTAACTTAGGTACTACATTTAAAATAATGTTAAACAACCATTATATAAATACAACTTATACAAAATAAATACCAAGTTCTATGCTAGGTGTGTCAGTTACAGAACGAATTCCTCCTAATGGTCTACAATACTGACAAATTCTATAAGATCACAACTACTAATTAAATCGCACACCAACTCCGCCACATTTTTATTAAATATTACAATTTAATTTTCACGTACATAGTTTGTATTCCTAGTTTTTAGTATATTTCAAAGAACTATTAATGGTAATTTAACATCTGCTTAATTCATTCAGATTCATATAATTTTATTGTCTTACTGGGAAACACGATCTAAAGTGACAAATTGATATATAAATATATTAATAAATTGCATAAAAGTACAATCATTTATTTACCATTGTAGTCCTTAATAACTAGTAATTTGGTGTGTTAACATTTACATTTACGACTAAGTATAAATAAATTATTGTCAACAGAAATAAACAGCGAGAACGGAGACTGTTAATATTTTCAAAACCAGGATCATTTTTAGAAAATCGTGGGGTGAAATCTTAGAGACACACATACATTTATCTACATAATAAGGTTAAAATTATCTCACATTGGTAAAGAAAATAAAATGCTCGCTCCCAATGTACGAAGACAGCTGACTTCTCCTCTACGTTGCAGTGTTGCCACACGTTATACCACACTAACTTGTCTACATCGTAGAAAATTGAACGAGAATCGCTTAGAGTCTACGTAGACTCCATTCCTACGCCAAGGAGAAATCTCTACGCGGAACGAGAATCGGTCTGCAGTAACTTTACAGCTATATTATACAGTAGTTTCTCTTCAAATCATGCAGTTGAGCGCAAAACTGAAGAGAACGACTGATCTAATATTAGTGCACAATGTACCCACACTCGCATTTGAGACCTTTAACACACGTCTTCAAGACGTGCGAAACAGTGACTAAGACACGAGTCGACGAGAGGTAATATTGACTGGCAACTTACGCTTATCTCAGCTTCGTTTACCGTTAACGCGAGAGCTTGAATAAAATAGTAACATGAAAGTTTACACTGAAAACTTGCTGATCAGTTACTACAAATCTCTCCATGAAAGATGCGATTCTAGTGCCGTCCCTCTAACCGACACAATATATAACATTTAGGTCTGCGTCATTGGTGTATACTTAAAATAATTGGATGGTATAGTATTCATCAATGGACTACGCACAGCGTTTCCTTACACTAACAACATTTTGGTAGATTCAGTGAGTCCGATTCAACGAACGGATTTAATTGACTTCATGTGATATATAACTTGTCAAGTATTTTTATAATGTAATTTTACCTTCTTTATTGAGATAAGCTTAACTGAGGCTAGCTATAAACAATTTGTACGATAATATGAACGTTTCCTTCTTTTACCAAAACTATTTTATTAACTGACTAATATGGCAGATAAATCTTTCCCCCGTATTCTAGTTGTAGGTAAGTCTGACTCGGTTTCATATTTAACAACTCTTAAACTCTCTAAGAATATTGTTTATACCAGCAGCGTCAGAGCTGACAATTGTTAGCATTCAAGTATTCACATCCTTTTCAAATAAATGAGTCGGGTTGCGTCTTTTCTGGATGCATCTTTTAAATGCTGTTATCTCGGAAAAGAGAACGTGAAAGATAAAATAATAGGAAATCCGACAAATCTTTTAGTTCTTTAAAAACGTTTACTTCATTTGTGTGATTTCCTCCACTCGTTTATGCAGAAAAGCAACTAACAAATTCGGGAACATTTGAGTATTAACGTGTAAGATGATGATGATGATGATGTGTAATAACAATAGTATGATTTATTCCATGAGCTGAATAAATAAAATAACTACAAATCGAGGAGGGTGGTTTACTTTACATTCAAATGGGCAAAATATAATTAAATAATAGGTTATATAATTTATTATACAGAACTAAAGACGTTATTGAAAACTTCTTTCCTAAAATTCGGAACTTCCAAAAAGATGAATGGTCCGTTAGCTTGTTATTCTGGTTCTTATTCATGAACTATGGAACGAATAAATTAAGGAACTATAAGCGGATGAAATAGACTATATTAATTCTTTAATATTAGTCCCCGATAAAATTTTTCTAAAATGAAATTATCAGTTTTTTGAAAACTTGACAACGCTCCATAAACCCATTAGTATGTTGTAATTTCCGGACGATCTTGCTGCAACTCAATGTTCAATGACCGACAACTTAACGTTTGTGCTATTTATAATATATAATTACACAGTTTTCTAAATATCTAAGGTGTGAGTATGCGAACGATTGTATTGTATTTGCCGATAAAGGACTGACAGTTCCGTCATGTCTACGGTTATTAAAAAGATAAACTAAATTTTGGGCAGCTGTGTTGTAGGCGGCCCTGGGTCCCGCAGCACTCGACGCCTCTAGACGCCTCGCTCTGGGTGAAACAGCAGAAGCACAAGCTACACAGATGCTGACATTAGCTGCTCTCGCCATATTGCTGACGGCACCGTTGGGTGCTGCAATTCTGGATTTAGCCGGACCACGTCTACTTCGTCCGCAGTCACCATCTATCATCACACAACAGGTACATGATCGACAGTAACTTACGGTTTTTATTTCATTTGTTACAAACTAGTGTTATTTACATAACTTTTATTTTTCTTAGAGCAATATAATTAAAATTGTTCAGATGGTCCGATCCTTACACGCCATTACTAACAGCATCTGATCGAGGAGGTTGGATGGCGGGACACTTGCGAAAACATTGAATTAATATCCGAATAAAAATTAAAGATAGCTTTCCTCTTACATTGCTCCTTCCATAGCGCGCTCGCTTGCTTTAGATATATCCTGGGTTTGATTCACGGTGGGGTCAGAAAAATTATAGTTTTTCACTTCCATGTCTTCGTTCTTATATCTATAATGATTGAAAAGTTTTCCCTCTACCGTTTATCACCATAGTTATCGCCGTATGTGGTTAGTGAGTAAACTCACGTAGATGTTTGTCTCACAAAAACACATCACCGTGGTTGTAAGTTGCACGAAACAATTATACATTCATAAACATACTCCAGTTTGTGCAAGATGTTAAAGTGTTCCAAGAGGCCCGTATAGAAGCAAGATATATTAACATTTTGATTGCTCGAATTTACTCAAGTTTCATATCTGCTCTATGTATAACATGCTCTCGTAGATAAAAATCAAAAATATTTATCATATGGTTTGGAAATGTTTGTGGTCAGGCTCGGGGCAACCGGTCCGCGCGCGCAGAACCAGTGACCACGCTGGAGTACTTTTGGAGATTAAAATCTTTTATTCATTCATTTACTACACTAAATTGAGTTTCATGAAGGCGTATGCAGGTTCAATAAGAAGGGGAAGTCTTTCACCCACGGAAAGCTTTCATCTAAGTGGGCAAATTTACAAGTTTTTTGGCCAAAAGGAGTTGAAAATATCACGGACATCGATATATGTTACTCTTAATCATTTATTGTGCATTCTAAACCTTCAAATTCTAAAATAAATACGAATAAACTATTAAAGAGATAATATACAATATAAAAATACATAGCGTTATCGTTTAAATCGTAATTCTCACTTATCTCAAAATTGACATCATTATTACCCTGCGGAAACCCGTTACCACATGTAACAAATATTTAAGCCATGGGGTAAATTTTTGAAATTGTAGTAGGGTGCACTATGTATTTACATTCTGACAACGCACCATCTTTTTCTTCAGGAAAATGACAACGGAGACGAAAACAATGCAGAAACTGGAGCAGTGTGAAATAAAGAGATAATACTTCTATGGTAACACCTTCCTGGAAAGGAAATGATGTATAATATTTAAAGGATTGAAATTAATTTTGTCTTAAATTATGTTCTATATATCTCTCAAGGAATGAGAACATGAAATCGAAAGCATATTGAACGCTCGTATCTTTGTGTTATTAAATTATGACATTGTAATATTATAATTGTTAACATACATTTACAATTAAGTACTTTAATTTATTCGTACATTATTTACTTAAAATAATCATTTTGACTTGCAATAATTCGACTTGTCGATTAACTTCCATGGTGATATTGTGATATTTAAAACTTTATATATTTTTTTCTACCGAATATTAATTTACAGTTCCTACTAATACAATATTATACAATCCGAAAGAGTACAGTATTCTGATCCAGACAAATGCCAATCTCGTATCTCAGGGAAGTGCCCATTGATGGGAGAGGTTGAGTGGCATCAAGGTGTTTTCGACAGTTTTACATTTCAGAAACAACACGCGTCGGCTTCGCTCAGGAGATTTTTGTTTCTGTTTATCTCTTCAGAATAATTAAGTGAAAATACAATTATCACTTATAAAATTTTTATTTTAATAATTCTGTAAACACCACATTGGATCGACATATGCGCGAGTTGTGGAATATCATTAAGTTTGGTTTTAAGGGTTTGTTAAAGAGCAGTTTATTTCACAGATTCAGAAATAGACGGAATTTTTTCTCTCATAACTAACAGGAGAAAACAAAGGGGTGGGTAATTTGAGGTCTTTTGTAGACAAAATCTGACAATTCCACCAATTTAGAAAAACGATCTATGAAATGGTATTGATTTGTATGCCGGACACATTAGGTGTTAAATATTGGTAGATAGAGATTGATGAGCCAGAGAAATATTACAGTGTTTTTTGATCGCTTCAACGTATCTGTTGCCTCTATCACTCTATCCCTTGCTTCAAAGCTGAATAAGATATCCGTTTCAGATGTTTGATCTCAGGCACATACCAAGTTGAAAATACAAATATGAAAATGTACATTGTTAAATATATTTAACTAGCTAAAAATTCATTTAGCTAACATTGAGTGTGATAACATAAACGTTTACTCTTATTTAGCAAGACTATTTTATTGACCTAAGTAATTTGTCATTTCCTACTACTTTCCTCCAGGTTGTGAGCTTGCTTTTACATTGTCGGAGTACAGAGATTGAAGGATGAAGAGTGAGAGGATGAAGGTTGTGGAGGTGAGTTGGATGTTCGAGGGCGTATTTTTGGAAGTGGAGAAGGGTTTGGAGGAGGATTATAGTTAGTGGTAAAATTGGTAGAATGACTGTTATTTTGGCTCTGTTTGTTTGGTATACCTTTCTTATGTATAGCATTCTTGTAATTATGACAGTCGCGACTAGATGACGCATGAGCTTCCTTACAAGGGACCATCCCATCAATTCCGATCAAGGGCCCTAAGGCAGAGGCTGATTCAAAATTATTTTTTGCATAAGTTCCTAGATAAGATAAAAAGTTAGCTGCGAGTTATAACACATATATGTCAATATGTTTGTAATTTAACGCAAATATGTTTGTAAATTCACATGTATAAGTTATTATCGAACTATAGATTATTCTGAGTATAGTGTTTAAAAATCAAATGAGTTGAAAAAACACTAAATTCACGATTTATTGTTACAATAAACACGCCCCTAGACAAACCCTAGAGAAACTGTATTAGAAATCCGCCTCTACCCGAAGGAAAAACGGAGAAAAACACGGGCCAGGATGGGGCTACAGCATTAATGTACACAACCGTGCCAAAGTTGAGTACACATAAAACTAAATTAATATGAGCCATAAGACTCAACAATCATGCAAGAAAATAGTTTATGAAATTGTTATAAGTTATTTAAAAAGCGCTACAGCAATGGCGTGATAAGGTACAAGACGGATTTAACTTTTATTAACATCAATAAATTCTTTTACAGTGTAGAAGCACTGGTGCAGGATGTAGTTTTTAACCGCGGATTAGAAGATATTCAATTTCATAATGTCTTTTATATTCTTG
>NNCF01127784.1:91495-108439 GCA_002313205.1 Laupala kohalensis | reverse complement strand
CTCTCTTAAATATTTTAGGAAACACCCCTTCCGATAAAGAACTATTAAAAATATTTATGAGTGGATTTAATATAGCATGGGACGAAAATTTAACAATAAACTCAGGTACATCATCTACGCCTGTTGAAAATTTGTTTTTTAAGTAGCTGATGATTCTCATGACTTCACTGGCGTTAGTTTCGAAAGTGGACATAGAATTGGGTACGTGGGTGGATATAATTGGAGGACATTGTTTTGGATATATTGAGTTCGTAATTTTACCAACTTCTGAGAAGTGAGAATTAAACAAATATGCGATGTCCTGATGATTTGTTACGATTTTGGCATCGTTTAGTAAAGAAACATTTTATTCGCGGTTTTCAGAAGTTGACGTGTAGTTTTTAACAATACTCCACATGACTTTCATCTGGTTGTTCGATTTTAGTATATGCCTGTCGCTTTCCATTACTTTAGCTGCACAGACTTTTTTTCGAAGAATAGTCTTATATTTTCGAAAATAATTATGGAATTCGGGTGGTTGGTTATAGCGTTTTAAAAGATAATGTAAACGTCGTTTGTTTTTTGAAGAAATACTTATCCCTTGGGTGATCCATCTATTGTATTTCTTTGTGTTAAGNGAAAACTAGAGTTGTAATGTTTTAGGAATGTTGAGATAAATACATTGAATTTGTCGTCGGTGTTTTGGCAATTGTAAACATCTTCCCATGTTTCTTCACGCAAATAATTTATAAATATGGATTTATTTATGTCAATAAATTCTCTTGTAAATTTGTAAAGGATTTTAAGTGGTTTTAGTTTATTATAAATAGTCAATACTTGAGCAAGGTGATCACTGTATCCGGCGATAAACACTTCCGAGAGATACGAAATTCCATTGTTGACTATAACTTGATCTAGCAATGTTTGAGATGAGCCGGAGAGGCGAGTGGGGTCATTTATCGTAGTAATAAGGTTGAAGGAGTCGATAAGATTCTTGAATCGATTAACTGGTGAATGTGCAGAGTCGGATGTACTCAAGAAATCGATATTGAATTCACCACATATAACGATAATTTAGTAGATTTATGTGTGATATGTTTTAAAACAATTTCGAAGTTCCTAAAAAATATGTCAAGATCTGATTGAGGACTATAAATACACAAGACAACAATACCGGTGTCGGTCAGATTAACTGTAGAAAATTCGAATACACTATCTACGCAGAAGTTCTCGTAGCCTGTCAATGGAGAAGATAAAATATCATTACGAACGTAGATACACGTACCTCCGTGGGGATTTTTGCCTTTAAAATTTTGCCGACAGTAAGAACTTGCTAAATAATAATTAGAAATAGCAGTATCGTTGATGTTGTTAGTTGAAAGCCAATGCTCTGTGAGGCATAGCAAATCGAATCGACTTTCGTGTACCAGAATTTCAATGTCTGTCAATTTGTTTGAAAGGGATTGGTCATTATGATGAAATATAGTTATTTTATTTTCGCAAAAAGTTTGTGACTCACGAGAAATGGAATTGACGTTAGAATGTGGAGAGGAATTTGAAATTGGTACAGCTTCTAGTTCTGGATCAAGCCCGCACACTGCACCTGAACGCGATTGTCACCTTCGAGTACCACATCTTATTCCTGAGCGCAAGTTGTAACTGTGTATGGGGGCGGCAGGAGGAATAGGTGAGGACGTGCGAGATGAGGAAGCAGTAGATGAAAGAACGGGGAAAGGAGAAGAAATGGGTGTCGAGATAGGAAGAGGAGATGGTGATGAGGTAGGAGCAGAAGGAGGTGATGAGGTAGGAGGAGGAGGAAATGAGGTAGGTGCAGGAGGAGGTGTAGGAGTGGGTATTGGGGCAGGTGGATGATGTGAGGTCAGATGTGAAGCTAGGAGAGAACCGTAGTGCTGTTTTCCAGACGGTCTCAGGTATAAACCGTGCTGGGTAAAGTCCTTGGCAGTCAGGTGTGGTTGCAAATAAAAAAAAATGTGATATTTGTGTCTGCCAGGTGATGTTTTAGGGAGATGTTTGCCAGGTTAATCTCGTGGTTTATTTGTGGAACGTTGAAGTGTGGAGGCAGGCTAGAGAGCACTATGTTCGTGTGCGAGGAGGCCATTTTTAGTTTTTGAAGATGTTCAGACGCGTTGAAATGACCACTAAAGTTAATATCGTTCTTCCCACCTATGATGATTACTGTGTCCCGCTCTGTGAGTTTTTTAGTGTAAGTGTCCAGTTCTCGAATAACTTCAGAGAAACGAGCGTTTGGGTTAAAGAAACCGGAGACTGAGAACTGGCTAGGAAGCAATCCACGTAATACGGAGGACATCTGACGACCGTGCGAATCAGCTAGTATGAGCACGTTTGATTTCTGCGTGGAAGTGTTGGTTTCATCTCTGGATAGCACTACTTTACGTGATTTTGGGCGGCTGTGCTTACCAGTGCGTGAACAGGTCTGGGTACTGGACGGCAGGGGATGAAACGAGTAGGTAAGGGAGGAAACAGGGACATATCATCTAACACACTAAACCTAGTCTGAATGAAGAGTTGGGGTGGTGCGTGTGTCGTTGGTCTAACGGTTAGACTCTAACCGGTTGGTAGCAGTTGGAAGGACGTCGAGAATTTCTAACTGTAGTCCAACCGCCGATCGTTTGCTTATTGACCTCTTCCAACGCACTGATTCGTGTGTCAATATACTGTACCATGTCATTGTACGCCTTCTGAAGATCAGCTTTGAATGAGTTGAGGAATGCGATAGTGTCCATTGTTGTGAGATAGTTAGCAACTTAACGACAACAGAAAATGAGAATACACGAAAAATGACAACTAACACTGAATGATGTTAGTATAATAATATATTTATTACTACGGAAGTTACAAATGAGATAATAAATCAATTAAATATACAAACAAACCGACGACAAAAATGATTGAAATAATTATTGAGGGCGACCACTGGAGATTAATTAATTCGACAATAACTACCGTATATTGTGTTAAAATGTAAATAAATACGAAAGAATCAAGAAAAACGAATAGTAAAATGATGTAATAATTCTATGAAATTATGACGACGATAACTTGGGTGCAACAATGGGGCAGGTTTTTAATAAGTAAATAAACAAACCGACAACTGAAATCACAGAAATAATTTAGGATGACAACTGCAGATAAATTAACTCCACAATAACTAAGGTAATATTATGTTAAATTGTAATGAATAACTACAAATAGATCACGAAAACAAATGGTAAAATATTGGAATAATTCTATTTACGACGACGAAACTTGAGCAGTGCGACTATAGAGTACGTTTTTTGTAAGTTAATAATGATGTAATAGTATACGCACCAGAAAATCTAAATACAGCTAAATAATTAATTTTAATGCACCAAGAAGTTAAATTTATGATTCCGTTTGTACTTACGTAAGCTTTATCACACCTTTGAATGAATCACTGAATGAAAACAATATGAAGTTATATTTGGTCCGTTGAGTTTGAAAACCTTAGGAAATGTTTTTAATGTTTTTTCACCTAACACTCACACAGAACAAAGAATCTTACACTACAATGAAAGTTGGGATCTAAATACAACTACTGATCACAAAAAACTCGAAAAAATAAAATAATTAGAAAGATTGTACTGAAAAATAGAGCTCATTCACAACCGCAGCTAACGCCAGGAGCAGGCTAGCCAATCCCAGGTTCAAATTGAGCATTACGAAGGTTCAAATTGAGAGAATCCAAGGTTCAAATTGAGCATGAAGTTTGTAAGCAGGACATCAGAACAGTTGCGAATAGTGATGACTAATAGTATACAACTGAGCATTACCTAACTCATGTACAATTCTCCAGAATGGTCAGTCGCTTCGGTCATCATTTGTTAGGACTCGAGTAGTCACGTAACACCCTTTCCAAGTGCATGAGTCCAGTAGATTATTTTTTTGATGCACTTTTTAAGAGCTTATCACGGAAAGTAATACGTGAAAGATAAAACATATTTCTAGAGCCCGATACATCATTGTTTGATTTGCTCAGTCTGGTTATACAGAAAACGAACGCAAATTTTCTGGGACTTTTACATGTTACTGTTGATAATTCTACGTACAAAAATGAAAGTAAAAAATATAATTACGTAACGAGATTGTATCAATGTGCGCTCATTCTGAGAATGCCAACGTGAATAACATATCTGCTCAAACCATTATTGTGACATACATGCATACTTTTAAATCTGATTTTACTATTTTCTCTTTCCATTATTATACTTTACACTCTCTTTTGGGAGTTCAAGTGAGAAGTGGGGATGCTCCTACATACGAGGGAGATAGTTTGCGTATCAATTTTGTCGCGTGCGTAACAGTTACCTCTCAGTGATGAATTCGGAAGAAACGACATCACACGCTACGGGGAACGCTGCCGTAGTCAATGTGAAATGGACTTCCAGGTAAGCACAAGTTGAACAATGTTGTTCCTATCTAAGTTTCTACCAGGATTTTTAAATTATCAGAAACAAAAGAACAACAATATCGAACTCTTACTTTAATTTATATTCCACGATCTGTGAAATAAATCGCTATTGTTGATATGTTTTCATTTGTATTTAAATACTACTGTAATGTTTCACTTTTTTTTGGTTACGTAATAATTTCTTTAATCGCTGTGCTTTAAGAACATGGGAACACGTACGAGGTGTACGAGGTATTCAATGAGAAGAAAATATTTTAAAACGTCTCGTAAAGAACGATATGTTTCCTTGTTTACAAAAACATTTTGTCAATGTAAATTTTGTTCAGGAAACAAATAATTTTACTACTACGCATATGTGAGATTTTAAGGTAAAGGTGATAATTTTAAGGAAAACGGAAGTTTTACCAATCATAAAAAGCAATACCACATTTTTCAATATATTCTGGATGTGATTAAATTCATGTACTCGATTTAAGTGAGTAAAACAGTTTTGTTGTGATCAAATCTTTTCGTTTATTTCACGACAGAATAGTTTGAGAGAACTCGTCGAAAAAATTGAGAGGAAATGTAGAAAATTCAGATGCAGAATAGTGCTGTGTTTTGTTCTCTTTGTGATGAAAAAGTAGTTCTTTTGTTATGTTCCAATATTTCTGATTTCTTCGGCGCAGGAATAATACCTCGTAATGTTTGTCGATTATCTGGGAGTTATCTCACAACCTTCTTCCAAGAATGATTCGTACTAATAAAGAATATCAAGATTAAGTATCTTAGACGAGTAAACTAAATTTCAATAATATTAATGTAATAATTACTACTCTCCAAATGCTGGTTTGAAGCACATATCTTTGTAGGGAAATAATAAAAGATTCTGGGAGTTACATCACATGAAGTCCTTGGGAGGAAGAAGTAGCTCAGTAAATAGTTGACTCACGATGTACGTGTTGATACAACAGGACGACACAGGAGCAAACGAAACGAGGACATAAATATTTCACGCAGCGAGGAACTGTATGACAGTCTGCTGAATCCTTTAAGCTCAGTGGTTCTCAAAGTGAGTGCCTCATTGTCGCACAGAAACATGGCTTGGGCGCCAAATCTCGGCATAACAAACCATAAATTTAAATATGAAATACTTTTTAGTGACATAAATCTACTAAAACAAACTTCAATTTTTACTTCTTTTTTTTATCAGTATCACTTCATATTTGTCTCAACTCAAAATACTAACATATACACTTATACATTAAGAAATTTTAAAAAAATCATTGTACCAAAACCAATGTGTACTCAGGACCAAAATGTTTTAATAATCTACTAGTACAATTCAAAAAACAAAAGTTCTATTTTGTTTAAGAAAACATTGGTTACTGTTGTATCAAAATATTGACTTAAGCATAGTGTTACAGAATAGTTTAAAGCTAGAATAATACATCGTACATCATTCACATCACACAATAAAACATCGTACATAATTCAGGAGAGAAAATTCTATTCGTACCACTCAGATTGGAGTTTTATAATGCTTCAATTTTGAGTTTAAATGTTCATATTGGTTTAAGAATTTTCATAATTAAAATAATACAAATAATTCATAAAAAGGCATTCTCTTTATTCACGTAGTTAATAGATTACTGTATTTAATGATTTGTATTAATTTTATTTTGCTAACCTAGTGAATTGTCATGAATGTGTATTTCATTTTGAATTTCTGTTCTTGCGTAAAACTTAATCTTTATGACAGTTCAAAACTTTAAAGTTGTAAATGTTTAGAGATATTAATGTAAATTTTGTTGTTTTGTGTACTACTTAATGTAAAATGCTAATGTGTAAAAACTGTGTTATGTTTCTTTTTGCAAGAAAGTAAAGATTAATATTATTCTATATTTTTAGTTATTATATTATATGAAAAACTAATAGAGGTATAAATATAGTGGTAATGAGTTGTTTTAGCATTAGAGGAACTGCAGCACCGCTGGAAATAATTTGTAGAACAAGAGCACAGCGAGTCCACGAAGATTGGGATCCCTTGCTTCAACTGAACATATCAATAAATTAAAAACTGTGCAGTACATATCAGTCATACACAAAAAATTGACAATATTTTGATCTAGGTTAAAAGTAATGAAAATTTTATTGAGATAATGATGTAAATCATAAATTATTTTCAAAACACTATCATTTTCTTGACAGAAATCAGGGTATAATGTAAATTGGAATGCTATAAACTTAAGAATGATTACTAGTATATACAAAACTATGATATGGAAAACTAGTGATGATGATGATGATTGTAATTTTTGTCAACCAAATATTTTTCATATTGGATTTGATATTGTATTGTATCACCCTGGATTTGAATTAGTTTTAAATTTCTTATTAGATGAACTTTCGAAATCAATTAATGAAAGAGTAAAACTATGAAAAACATCATGAACTGTAATTATGGTAGTGTTTACAAACATATCACTATAGTCAGTTGGAAGCAAGTACAGGGTGTACATATCTTGAAGTTTAATCTATCAGGAAGAGACGGGAAGACTATACATTAGAGGACTAACGTGACGAAGACATCAGTGATACTGACTCAGGAATACTGACTTCAAGAACTGACTTAGTTTGGAAACGAAAATAGCGTAGTCATATCTGAATTTACTGAGTGATGTTAAAACTACATTTATGAAAACGGAATCCATAACATCGTCGAAGTAGTATGGTATGGTTTAGAAAATTTAGTTTATATAAATATAAAACGTAAATCTTCGACATATCTTTACGTCTGAGGAAATATTTATTCTTTTCGTGGAATAAGAAGTTGGGATCCTTTGATTAATAAGAAAAATAAATTAGTCACATATATTTTTAGTTTATGTCATGCAGAACAATATTACCCGTTTTACCAAAGTACACGAACTACACCGAGGACGGTAATATGCATTTGCAGAAATGTGATTTGAACACGTATTTGAACTGTGACGAATCTAAAATTCCTTTCCTCTAGAAGATCAGCTGTTAGAACGTGACGCCACAGATTTGCTAGAGAATTGAGATTATTGATGTAAATATGGTAAAAATTATTTTTTTAAATACACATTTAAAAAATATAAAGGTCAATTCTTTATCTTTTCTATATCTATTTTTGTCATACTTAATCAATTGCCACAAGTGAGGTATCGTTATAAATATTACTTTAAGGTAGTACTAGCGTACGTAGATTTAATCACTAAAATACCTGAAATAGGCATAAATAAACAAAGTAACTTGTTATTATTGTAACTTCAACTTGACAAACCCACCTTAAATCGTCCTTAACGTGCTTATAGGCAGCTTGTAACTGCTCTCTTGGCAATAAATTGTAAATTAATTTATTCCTGTCTATCCGGCTTGATGTTGGAACAGGGCTCTACCACAGTGTAGCCGACGCTTTCTTTTCGCTATCGTTCATGAGAGTAATGATAATTGCACCTCACGTCAGTATAATTGTGTGTTCTTTCGGGTTTCCTTTAACTTAAATGTATTGCCAACATCGGTCACCAATTCAATTCACTTGCTCCTGTGGCACTATTATGTTTTTTTCTGCGTCGAGCGTGTGGTAGTTTGTGTTATTAACTTGTTCTTTTTACAGAAATTTGTCACTTCTATTTTTATTTGTTATGATATTATGTAAATTCTTAGAAGTTGGCAATTCGTAGTAGGCAGCCATATTGCATTACTTTCGGCAAAGTTACATACCTTTGAGTATACATCGAGCATTGTCTGTTCATCGTAGACTCTACATCAAGAAGGCCTCCTCCCTATGTGTCCGATGGCTGGTGATATCAACTGGTGTAGGAGTTCTATATGGAGCTGTAGCATTTATAGTGGGAGCTCCTGCTTTACCCGGAGGTCAACTCTTTGCCGTGGCAATGTTGCTTGTGATGGGGACTATGGCGGCGGTGGTGGCGAGACACGCGAGATTACCTAGTTTGTTAGGACCGTTGGTCGCTGGAGTAGTGCTTCGTTCAACGGGAGCGTTTCATCTGGAAGGCGAGTGGCAGCATGCCGCCACCATAGCTAGGTGAGTAAGAGGGTTCGTACTGCCGAATAATGAATTTATTTTTATCATTTATATATTTCTTTGAAATTAAATGATCACATTTCCCAGTATTTTCTGTAAGGTACATTTTACATACTAAAAAAGAGCATTGAGTTTACTCATCTTCCCTTGAAAAAAAAAGTGGAGTGTGTCCCACTCAAATTTCCAATTATAACTCATAACGAAATGATCTAAGCAATAAGCCAACACTAGCATAAAAATAAAATAAAACTGGAAAACACAGTGGAAATCATAAAATATTATAATTATCAAACGCAAAGACTTAATAAATTGAATCAATCGGTTAAGATATATTTATTCTCGCAACCTTATATAGATCACTCCTTACCATCATACCCGTTCTTTCATGTACCGACTGTATGAAATATCTTCAAACTTAAACTCTTTGCAAATGCTTTATAGTCTGATCTAAAAGAGACGGCTACAAGATTTTGAATTTTAAGAAATCGGAAGTGGAGAGCGATGAGAACATCCAGTCGTTATGAGCTGTCGAGAAATAGACTTCTATTCCCAATGCATTCAAAGTCAATTCTCAAGTTTGGTTTCGATGCATTAATTTGTTTGTGAGATATTGGGGGAACAAAAAATAACATAAGTGCACACACTCGTACTATGTTGGACATCATCGTCAAAATTCGAAAATAGACTCTACTGGAGCCAATTCGTAAAGATCCAAAGAGATCTCGAAATTTTTTTCCACTGATTACATTACTTCCCTTATACATTCAGTATAATTGGAAAGTAAAAATATAAACAATAACGTCTCCGTAGTATTTTCGCGTGAAAACAAATTTTTAAACATATATTTCACATTTCCACATTCTGATCACTTAAAAACTTTATTATAATTATTTTAAAATACCTTGAAAAAAAATTACCTCTTCAATTTCAGCTAGCTTCCTTTTGACTGGTAATAAAATAATTTTTCTAACACATACACGTGTTTGAAAGAGTGATTTCGATACCTTGCTTGACGGAACTGTGCTTAGTTTCTAACATCCGATTCTGCAGGATACTTCTCCGTTCAACAAACTTCTCATATCCCTCATTCTTTCAGTAAAGTCGTGAAGTAAGGTGGAGCAGGTCTTTTTGTCAGAACCTGTCTATGTAAAAAAAGACCAAAATAATATATGTCTACGTAAAAAATAAGACCATTTTTACAACAATATACCCATGTGTAATATAACATTACTAGCTAAACCCGTCTGGTTTAATCGAACCTGATTGAAAGAAACTAACATTCTGCACGATAATATGAACGTTTAATTTTATTTAGCGAAATTTTTATTTTCCTGGATAATATGTCAGGTACTCTCGTACTTTCCTCCACCTACTAGTTGTGGGCAAGTTTCACTCGGTTTCATATTTAGCAGGTAAACAATGTGAACAGGACATCAGAACAGTTTTGAATAATATATGATAATGCACAATGTACGTGAGTTATGTGATGTTCCAATTCCTCACAATCACTGGTTATACCAGTGAAGTCATATGCGTCAGAACTGTCAATTGTTAGAACTCAACCTTTTCATCCAGTAACACCTTTTAGTCACATAACATCCTTTTGAAACATGTGAGTTCAGTAACTTTTTTCTTGGTGTAACTTTTAAATGCTGTTATCGGAGAGGAAGAGGTAAAAGATAATTAATAGGAAACCATCAACATCTTTCAATGATCTGAAGTATGGAACTTCATTTGTGTGATTTCCTACGGTTACGCCGAAAATACGAGTAGAGGAAAATTTTCTGTGATATTTGCGTACAAATGTAATACCGTATTCTTGTTGTTTTTCATCCAGTTTAGTGGTGAAAGAGCATGTGTGTGTGTGTGTGTGTGTACTCAGAAAAGTTGCTCTCTTGCTGATCCTGCTCCGAGCGGGATTGGGATTGGACGTCCAGGCGTTACGCGGTCGCGCTGCGGTTCTCTTCTGCCTGGCGGTGCTCCCTCCAGCAGCGGAGGTGGTTACGGTGATGGTGGCGTCATACTGGTTGTTGCATCTACCATGGATGTGGGGTGCCATGGCAGGGTATGTTATGGGATCTCAATGCGCTTTGCACATACATGCGCGACTGAGCTTTCCGCCAATCCAACTGAGACGGAATTGGCGTGGGTCCGAGTTCAGTCACTTGAGAAGAAGCTATCGCGCACTCCTTTACTTCCCTTTTGTTTGATGGACTTAGAATAAAATATCGAATTGAAATGAATTGTTTGATGTAAAAAATATGGAAAATAACGCGAATGCTCTTAATCTATGCCGCCATGTTATATATTCAAACGATTGTAAATATAATTTCTATGAAAATATTTCTTCACGTTAAGGTGAAAAGAGTAAGTAGCCAAAAAACCTGCTCACACAGACTTATTTATATCATATACATGTTATACTGTAACGTTTCCAGAATTTTAATATCAATATTGAATAGATTGATTGATTATTTATTTAGCCATCTCAGCTATTTTTTCCATACATATAAAATACAAGATATATAACACAATATAAGACAAATACTATGATCAAAAATATATAGTAATAAATATATACAAAACCATCCTAAAAGTATTATTTTTGTACCTATATACCTATTAAATATTTACTACTAATCTAACACTAACCCAAAATATTTACTTATTTACATAAAGAATGTCTTGCATGTTCATTACAAGACTGAATGTCAGCGTCCTTCATTTCGCTGACGGATGCTGCGGCGCCAACGGCGAGCGATGAAACAAAACAAACATCGCGGTGCTCGCGATCACGGCATCGTCAACGTCCGTACAGTTGGCACCCCCACTTTCTCAAATGTAATCGGAAGCATCTCTATATTAACGAGCTAATTAGGACCTAATTTTGAGCTCTACAGGAAACCGCTCAAATTGAATTTTTAAAAAGGGGTCGTGGCCTACACTAATAATACTCAGCACCTCAAATGAAATCGAAAATGTGTCTATAATTACGAGCTAATTAGAAGATAATTTTGAACTAACATTAAGAATTTTGAGCTTCAACGGAAACCCTTCAAAATGAATTTTCAAAAGTGGAGGTGCTAACTATTCGTAATAATCATTAGTTGCGATGACATGATCCTGGATTGCTTGCATGAATCCCTGTCTCTCCAAATAGAGCCCTATCTCTGAGCCATTGCACTGAGGCATCGTTATCGGCATTTTATATTTATTTTTGCATGCCAATTACGGTTGGTTTTTAACGGAGATTTTATCTAGGGTCCTCTGNATAAGAGATTTCTCTGAAGTAGATTATGTATGATTCCTGTACTTGAAATAATTATGATAAGAATTGGGGTGCGAGTTTTTAACTGCCGTTGAATTTTTTTTATATTATTATTATTATTGTTATTATTAATTAATGGCCATTTAATTATCCATGGAGAATAAATGTGAATGCATAAATAAAAAAGTAAAATGAAAACAAGAATCTGCTTGTCACTTCAATCGTCCGTGGCCGGTACTATTCGTCTGTGTGTGTGTGCCAGGGCAATGATTGCAGCTGTGTCTCCGGCAGTGGTGGTTCCGTCTCTCGTGCGCTTTCAAGAGCAAGGTCTGGGTGTGCAGCAAGGTGTGCCGTCGTTGTTGGTTGGCGGAACGGCTATCAGTATAGTCCTCGCTGTTGTTGAATTCGAGATTTTGTTTGCACTCGTCTTCGCTCAAGGTAACGATTCTACATTTTGAAAACTAAACATGATGATTAAAGTAATTGTTCATAGTGCCACCTCCAGTTTTGAGTTTCTTTTGACTTCATTAGTGGTTTACTTTAATATTTGTTCATCTTACAAATTATCTCCAACTTTAAAAACGGAATATATATTTTCTTCAAAAGAGTTCCAAATATAGTCACCCTCCAAAATTATTTATATATATAAATTTTTCTAAATATGAATTTTGTATGTAATAAAAACTGAAATAAATTGTTCCCCTCCGGAAATTTTTCTTTAACGCTTTTACAAACTCGTTAGTTTTACTGTGCAGATGCTTGGTCGCAGAAACCAGGAAAGGAATTTGTAAACCTCTTGTTGGTATCAGAATAACAGACTCTCTTATCCAATATATATTTTTGGGAACGTTACCTAACGCATCTCCGTTTGCGTAGTATCCTTTCCTTAACACATCTGGTATATATTGATAGATACACAACATGGAGTGATGTGACAAATTAAGTTGGACGTCCTTTTGCAGGTAATTCTCCGTGGGAAGGTGTACAGAAAGGTCTTCTGGCGTTACCCATTGGACTGGGCTTTGGATTGGCGTGGGGTGTCTTTGTGGGCTTCGTGCGGATTGGCAAGGATGTAAGTACACGCTTAAATAAATTTATCCATGTTTATTTTTTCATGCTTAATTGCCATTGCAGTCTCAAACAACATGGTTTCGTTCATTGCTACTCCTGAGTGGTGGGATGTTTGCTGTGTTTGGAGGCAGTGCCGCGGGGTTCAACGCGTCGGGTCCCATTGCGGCCCCTATTGCCGCCATCGTTGCTGGCATCGTTTGGAATCGTCGACAATGGCCTCATCATGTGAGTACCTCAAAATGAGAATGGTTCCTTTAAACATATGATAATTCTCGGCGTATCAAAACTTTTACAATCGGATATGGTTGATGTAAGTATTAAAATTTTACCATGTGACCATGCATGTATTCCTTCAGTATTATGATGAGGAAACTGCCCAAGACAGTGTTCCACCGCCGTTTATCCCGTGCGTTTCATCAGTGGCAAAGGAATGAAGGCGTGTGAATGAGGAGATGCAAATATTTGTGATTGACATGTATGATGTGAGGAGCGAATGGTGAGAGAAAAACGTGGAGGAATGAAAAGTAGGGAAAACGGGTATATTCTGAGAAAACCTGTCGCAGATCCGCTTTGTACGCCACTGTAAATTCTCGTTGGATAATCCGGGGTTTGAGCAGGCGTCACCAGAAGTAGAAAGTGAGCTATCTAACTATCGAGGCATCCAATACGAACATTTTTCTGTGGTAAGTTTTGGGAGAACACTGATGCCAGAAGAGGGCGAGAAGGAATACTGGAAATAGACTCCCAACTTCAGGGGTGGTGTTCAGAAAAAAATCATTTTGTTCCATACATTCAGCAGCTTCATTAACATTGAGATCATTCATGATGCAATGTCCAATAGATTGTTGTATCCAATAGGTTATTATCCAATAGGATATTGAAATTGGTTGGCGTAAGTATTGGATCCACTGGTCATCAGAACAGTTGAGTAAGTGGCAACGGTCACTTAGTGGAGGGCAAACAGTGCCGCATGACCATTAGTGGACTATTATCGCCAAGCTGTCATTTGTGGTCACTTGAGAACGAATGTCCATGATTGACTACCATTTGCTACAAGTATTCACGGACATTTGTATTTCTGTGAATACTCACTGACCATTTTTACCCGAGTAATCATAATAAAGTAGATATCGAAAAATGGAAATCCCATTATATTGAAAAAGACTCATACTCACAGAAATGCGGAAATTTTTCTGAAAACAAAATCAAAAAACTAAACAAACAAACCAAATTACACTTTTAATCTTTGAAATAACAAATATTATAATATTTTAAATAAACTTTTTTAGAAACATGGCACTGGAAAAAAGTTCTTAGAGTGTGATTTGAGTGAGCTGTTTCGTAGGGTCGCATTACAACGTTCTTTCGACTTGCGTGGATAGCCGGGGAAGTACTGGTCTTCGCTCTGATTGGCGCTGACGTGGACGTCACTGCACTTCAGCCGAAGGATGTAGGACTTTGCACCTCAGTACTCGGACTCGGGATCTTGGTAAGTCCTTATTCTGCAATACCCATTCTACAATATGGTTATTAGATAACGATTAGTGCAGTAGTCGAACACAATTAGAAACAAGGTTCCTTCACTTGGAGTTTTGGTACAATGTTAAGCATCCTCAGAGCGCAAACATTATCATGACACTAGTTATTATTAATTTATTTTTTAATATACTCTTTCTGAGCTTAGAAACACGAGAATGACGTCATGTTTGGAATCAATTTATTATGATGCGAATATTTCATATATTAGAAATTTGTTTGGTTAAAAATAAAAAGTATAAGTTTGTCACGTAATACCCACTGTGGTTGAATTCTTTGCAATTATAGATACTTCAATAATTATTTAAACAGAAAGTAACCGGGAATGAAACCTAGATATATTCCAAAATTGAGATTATTTTGTTCTGCGCTGACTTGTTAGGAGCACAATTTTTTGTAGTGACTGTCTGATTTATTATTATAGATTTAAAAAATACTTTTTCGGCACAAGTCGTACTCTGTAGGTTTATAATATGAGAAATATTGCATCGATTGAAATCAAATTTTACCATTTTGATGAGAAAGACTTATTTTGAAAATATATATGTAAATGTAAAACATTCTCCCAAAGTGACGTTTACTGCATAGTTATAAACTATGGTATCTCCGATGGCAGATGATCGTAAAACTTTAAATTTGGTTTCATTAGAAAAAATCACATTCCATGTGATAAAGTCTGTCAATTCTTATTGATTATAATAATAATAAATTTATTGTCAAAAAACAGTACAAACTGCGTATGACCACGTGGAGGACAATAAACTAATTTACTCTCCGGAAGCAAGCAAGGGACCATCCCATCAATTCCGATCAAGGGCCCTAAGGCAGAGGCGGATTCAAAAATTTCAGCAAAAGTTCCTAGATAAGATAAAAAGTTAGCTGCGAGTTATAATACATATATAATGTCAATATGTTTGTAATTTAACGCAAATATGTTTGTAAATTTACATGTACAAGTTATTATCGAACTATAGATTATTCTGAGTATAGTGTTTAAAAATCATAAGAGTTGAAAACACACAAAATTCACGATTTATTGTTACAATAAACACGCCCCTAGACAAAGCATAGAGAACCTGTATAAGAAATCCGCCTCTACCCGAGGAAAAACGGAGAAAAACCCGGGCCAGGATGGGGCTACAGCATTAATGTACACAACCGTGCCAAAGTTGAGTACACATAAAACTAAATTAATATGAGCCATACGGCTACACAACCATGCAAGAAAATAGTTTTTGAAATTGTTATAAGTTATTTAAAAAGTGCTACATCAATGGCGTGATAAAGTACAAGAAATTTGTTTTATATGTGCGAGGATTTTATACAGATTTGTATCTAATACTGTCCGAATAGGTGATGTAAATTTTGTGGAATTAAATGTAAATCCGTTTAAAACCATATAAGGGCACTGTACCTCTTATAATCGAATAGCTATTACTTTCAGTATTAATATTGTCACTTGGACGAAACCTAAACGCTTATCACAATGTTTAAGGTGTGAAATTTGCAACAAAATGTACTTGCAGAATTGGCGGAGTTGGTGCGTGATTTAACACTCCGATTTCAAGAAGATATGTTTCGACCTTCGGCTTCGTCAGCCCACAAGAGTTGATGCATCTCATTTTGAAATCTGTGACTTTCACGCGATTCTGTTTCCATTTTCTTTAACACTATATAATACACTTACGGAAATGTTTGTGTTATATTAGTCGTATCGCCTTTCCTCTATGGGTCATTTCACGTGAAGTGGATAACGAAAAATACTTCAGTCTTTCAAATTGTTCCTCTTTTGCTTGAGATGTACTATGGAAGTCCTTGACACAAATATAAAGTGATTTTATGTACAAATACTAGTTACTGACTTTCAGACTTTTAAAGATTTGGCTACATATGAAGTAGAGCTAGTTGCGAGTACAATTCTTTTTAGTCAAACAAACGAAAGAATAAATTAAAGAGTATTCTCATAGGAAATAAAATAATCTTTTCTTTAATGATATTAATTTTGAAGTTTTTTTTGTACCGACAAAAAACTGAATTTCTTGGGACCTGAAAAAACTCTCAGGACACTGATTTTTTTCACAGTCCTTGGCTCAAATAAATGGTACAATTCCTTGCTATTATCTGGAAAGTATTAACACTATTACACCTCAGTTGATAAATTATAAATTATGACTGTCTGATAAATTACTTACTAAAGGAAGTATTAATTCGTTAATATAGACAAAATATACATTTGTTTATATCATATATTCCACAGTCTAGAGTATAAATTCGTTTTGATAGTTTGTTTGTAAACTTTCTTTAATGCGATTTTTGTCATAAGCAAATGTAATGAAATGTTCTTTTCGAAATATTATTCGTATCACTGAACAGTTTAACTAAACTACATATTTTTTCGATATCTACATTCCTATCTAATTTAAAGATCTTGGGGTTATTTATTTATATTTTCTCAAAAAAGCAGAAAAAAAATCTGATTACTTCGATAAAATTCGGATGCCAATTGATCTGTATTTATTATTCTTGGAGTTTTGTGACAACCATTTTTTCTGTTTATAATATTTC
>NNCF01127784.1:53043-85301 GCA_002313205.1 Laupala kohalensis | reverse complement strand
TATGTAATATGTTTGACTGAGTTGTAAGCGTGAAGTGATATCCTAATACGCTCGCTCCGAAATGTCATGAATATGATTGCCTTTCATTGCGCATGCTCGGGACAGACACACCTTGTCTTATTCCACTATGGGTAGAGTCTAGTAGGAAAATTACGACGCTTCGCAGGAAGAATGATGAAGCAGAAAGAATGGACGTGGTCATGAAACGAATCAAATTGATTCTAGAGTATATACCGATAACAAAGTAATTAACAGGTCTCTGAACTCTTTTATTTTTTCAGAAAACATGAATTTTCTGTAGAGAAGTTTTGCAGAATTGTATACTAATTTAGTTTTAAATTTGCGTTCTTTGGAATATGTGATTATGATAATTTTCCATTGTTCATATATACTACATAGAAAGAACATGATAATACAATTACAATTATGAGGTGTGTGTGTGAATGTTTCATTTTTTTAATTAAATAATTTTTTTATATTAATCATTAATCAATGTATGAACATAGAGTTTGTTTTGTAATTGTAGTGGTTGGGGTAATATTTAAATTTCTTCCATGAATCCTCAACCAGTAATGCTCAGTGTACCTGAAACCTGAAGAGGAAAACATTTAATTTGAAACATTTGCGCAAATTTTTTATGTATCTCATCTTAATAATCTTTACAATATTAGTAGCTCAGTGCCATAAACCGCTATTCCGTCTAAAAATATAAAATTTATTTATGGTTTTGATCGTTAAATTCAAAGCTTAATAAATGTAGTATCATAAACTGTTTGATGTTAAACGGCAGTTGCAGTTTCAGGAATTAAATCCATTCAAATGTATTCGTACGGTTTCAGATATGTTTGGTGGTTCGAATTAAAATCGCGCTAAATGATCTCGCCTGGAACACCCACTCCGTTTGCAAGAAGACTACATGTAAGAGAAATATGGGTCTAAGCATACTCTGTGTTCGAGACTGAAATTTCTATGCATGAAGAAACATCCAACACCTTTTACACTGTGGTTCCATCAAAACAAATATTTCAGTACTTTCACCATCAATGGTTTTGTGTTAGGCAAAAATAAAAATTCAAAGTA
The DNA here is from genome assembly GCA_002313205.1 of Laupala kohalensis. Classification (NCBI taxonomy): domain Eukaryota; kingdom Metazoa; phylum Arthropoda; class Insecta; order Orthoptera; family Trigonidiidae; genus Laupala; species Laupala kohalensis. Next base: position 84,221 of record NNCF01127784.1, on the reverse strand, counting down.
TCCGTGCAAATAAATTGTCTGGTTGAAACAACAATTAATACATATAATTGGCGAAGTCAACAAATAAATCAGGAAATACTGTCGATTAAGCTCATAATAACTGGATTTCATGTTGCGGTAATTATACTTGCACTGTATCGTGAAGAATATCGATCTTTCTATTCCCCCATGCTATTGTAGACAGTATGACACCATGGTGTATGAAGTACAGCAATGACGTTAGGGGTTCAAGTTTCTTCAGAAATTGATGCAGATTTATACGTACGTAATACAATGAATTCGGCCAGTAATCAATGTCAACATAACATATTCTCGGATATTTGAATATTATTAGATTTTTTTAAATGAATGGACTTTCAAAAAAAAACGTCATTTCAAAACTAAATACTATCATGTATTAGTAAATTGTGACATGGTTGATATATGAATAATGAATTTATTTCCAACAATTACGAACAATGTATAAACATATCACAAACTTAGGTAAGCACTGGCCAATATCCAGTAGCTGGCCAGCGTAACAAAATTAAAAATTTATAAATAAATGTCAAACTAATATGAGTCCAGTGACAACAAATAAACATAATAAGACTGCTCCCGTGACGTTTGGTAATAAAATCATAGTACACACCCCATACACTTTGCATAAAAAACAAAAAGTGAAGTACAAAATGCACAATAACAATCACCATACAACAACAACACAACATATAAAAATACAACATAGAAATGTGCAAATTCTGCTTCTTTGTAGAAAACAGTATATATAATACACATGCATCCTCACTTACACTGATATATATACACACACACATACCACTTCCACAAAAGTATAACAGATTAATATATATTACTGATAGAAGATTGAAAATAAAAGAAGAAAAATATTATCTTAATACATTAGTCAAAAAAGAACTATCAGATTTTGTAAATAGCCAAGATTTCAGCAAGTCACAAAATCGTTTTAATATATTACTAGATTTAATTTCATTTGGCATTTGATTTCGGTTCTGCATATTGAATTGATTGTCTATAGAATTCCTTTCTTATTTTCAGTATTCTGAATATTCTGCTTCACTATTTCTGGTTCTATACAATAATTGACTGGTACCTAAATTTCTACTTATTATATAAAAAAATTTGTAAGGTTTTAAGTACGTACATATAAAAGTTCTATGGGCAAGATTTTTAATTGGACGTATATAGGAAAGGTAACATTTTATTTCTACTTAATATAATTCGAATAAAGTGATTTTGCGTTTCTCTTAACTGATTCAGCAATGCAACTTAGACACTTATTGAATACTGCAATCTAGATTGGATCAAAGCAAAATATGGAGTACGCGTCAGATCTGCATCACAAATGTTTCTACGAAAATAGAAAATCGTGATTGCTGATATGAGCTTGCTATGTAATGTGGCGATATGGTTTCTCTACTGTTAACTTACTATCTATTGTTACACCAAGGTATTTAAAACTACTTACTCTTTCTACACACTGACAATTACGATGATTTGTGTTACAAGTCACGTTGTGACATTTCAAAAGCCTGGGTAACTCGAAGTCTTTAAATCCAAAGTTGATGTATTTCGTTCTTAATACATTAACATCTGATAACTCCAGTTTATTAATTTATTTAAATTGTTGCTTATTTGCTCATACAAAATTCCATGATCTTTTTGAGAATAAAGAAAAGCGAAATAATCTGCAAAAGCACTAACCTTACTACCAAAGTTTAATCCTAAAAAGTTATTAATAAAAACTAAAAACAAAATCTGATAAAACTGATCCCTGAGGCACCCCTGACTCAACGATTAAAGGACGGCTCATGGCGTCCCTTATGAGCACTTGTTGAATTCTATTCACCAAAAAACTCTCGAACCAGTTCAGAGCCATTCCCCTTTTCTAGTTTTTTAAAATAAAATTCTATGATTAACTAAATCAGAAGCTTTTTTGAAATAAATAAACAAGCCTGTAGTTTGCTTGTTCTCATTCACACTCTCATTAATACCATCTGCAATTCTCGCAATAGCGTCTAGGCAAAGCTCGTTGATTTATTTTTCCTAAAGCCAAATTGATTCTCATTGAAAAACTTCATTCATCCGAGGGAACTTACAAGTCTTTTTTACATTAGCTTTTCAATAATTTTTGAAAATACTGACAATAAACTGATAGGACTCATATTATCCAATTTTATTCTTGTATATCGGTATAACAGCTTAATTTTAATTTTCCTCGAAGATACGGAGCATCAATTATGGGATCGTGATTTATACGTACCAAAAAGGGTAGAATTTATTATGGGCACGAAATAAATGGATATTGTGAATATACGTGATAAAAGAAACCTGAAATAAATTGATGATTCCTAGGAATTTGCTCCAAAAATTAAAATGAAACGGCATGCAGTGCGACTGTCATGTAAAGAAGAGGAATAGTTAGAGCAACGCTGTCCAAGTTCTAGTACATTTTACATAAAACGTTCGGTGCCACAACTTTGTGTTATAAGTCTATGCAGTCACAATTAATATTTGACGTGATATGCCATGTCCAGTGAGAGAAAATATTTTGATCGTCTTCATTTTACCCAGTTTCAAAAGTTTAATAAAGAAATATTTTACTAGCATTTACTCGTATATAAATGAACTTCTAATATACAAATTCTGTTTTCTTGTTTTTGGGATCAAAAAGATTTATATTCTATTTTAAAAGATATATTTATTAATAAATATAAAGATAAATATGATATTATTAACGCGAGAACAAAGCCAGCATACCATAAATATTCTTATACAATTTAATTAGAAACTAACGAGTTAATTTTTTTGCAATTTGCAATTTAAAAATTATATAATAAGCACTAATCGTTTATAATAATTATTTCGATTAAATTGGTGATACTGTTTGTTTTGTTTACTTCCTGTTATTTCGTAACGCTCCTTATATTTTTCGTCAAAGAATTCTGTAAGTGTTAAAATATATTTAAAAAAATATACTATTTTTAATGATTGAAACTGCTATAAAACATTGAATTAAAAATATCATGAAAAATTTAAAAAAAAACGATTTATCAAACATTACTTTCAAAACAAAAGAAGAAAACACGTAGCCAAGTTAATTCTTAAAACGATAAGAAAAAATATGGAAAATAACATCCTCGCGCATCAAACAATATGCACGAATATTAAATATGACACACCATGCACGAATTAACAAGAAAGCACAACAAAGTGAGCAGTGGACACATCTGTTACGTAAGCTTACGCTGCAAAATGAAGCAGTGTCACCGGATGTGAGGTTACGACAAATGCGTAAAGGTCGCGTGGGTGGAAGATTCACGATACGAAGAGAAACATAACATACAGACATTCCTCTGTTCTCCTTATCAAAGTAATATTTAAAATTGCACATCTACAAACATATACTCTTTGGATTCACACAATTGGTAAATTTAAATCTACGCACCATAAACCGCCATACGCGCCATATATATGTATATATGCAATAAATATTTTTATGGCATTTATATATTTATTGCATACAAAATGAGTGTAAGTAGTAAGTACAAATAAAACCCATTATTTAAAAATGTATATGATAAATTAATGAACTCTAACATTTTCTTCGGGTCCAAAGCCAATAATTCAACTTCTTAGTGTTTTTTATTAGAGATTTGAAAGTAAAATAAACATTAATATTCAGAATATTAATTTACTCTACCTCTGCTTCATCCATGTTTAATAATTTTCAAGGTTCTTGAAATAGTAAACAAATGTGTGAATGTAGCAGATAGAGATTATTTTACTGCATCTGTACAAAATTTTCAAGTGAAATACCGCTAATGCTGATGTAATGCATACTAATTCTACTTTACGTACAAAAAATTTAAGCAAAATCGTTGGACTAGTTTTTGAAAAATATTCAAAAATATACTTTGACCTTCATGTTTGTCCTTTGAGTTCAAATAAAAAGAAAATTGAAAGCACGTGCATATGTCAGAAGTAAATACGAAAAATGAAAACAAAATATTTTTCCATTCGGTCAGGACTGCTGCGCAGAGACGGGCGGACAGACGGACCGACCTGACGTCCAGCCAAAAACAACTTTTTCGGAATCTGGGGTCTCCTAAACGGATATTTCCGCAAAACTCGTTTTCGAAAAATCTTGTTTTCGAATTTTTTTCACGATTACAATACTTTCTGTGTATTACGTTTATTAGAAAGTAAAAAATAAAGAAATAATACTTTAAAAAATAACGATTAAACATCAATTTTTCCAGTTTGAAATTATAAATTAGCAGATGGCAAGAAATATCGCATTACAAATAAATAAGTATATAAGAATCAATTGTTTTATTAGTCCGGCAACATTTAGCCAAACTCCAACCCGTGCCGATCCCATCAATTAAAAATATATAGAAAATGGCCGCGGGTTAAGAGAAGTTGGACAACGCTGTATAAATGGGATACGTTAAGAAAAAGAATCTCGAAATGACGGGGACCTGCATATTTATATCAGATATGACTATAACAATAGTTTATTATTATATTGGGATACTTTAAGAAGATAACATTTCCAGTGTTGTTGTGACTAATTGATATACGCATGCACACAAACATTGATGCCTTACTCACTCGAGTATTTTCTCTCTTAATGACACATTCATTTGGACGCACGGTTGGGAAGTGGGGATGTTCTCACGTGAGAGGAAGCTGATTAGCAGCATTAGAGTCAACGTGTCGTCACCGTCGTAACATGTGCCTCAGTGATGAATTCGGAATACGAGATGGAAGACTCCACGAGAGACGCTGGCGGCGATCACGTGTCACGGACCTCCAGGTAAGCTCGCGCTAAGAAATTATGTTTTCTGACTGGTTTTTCTTTCGGGGCTTAAAATTATCAGAACAACACAACTGTCATATCTAACTCTTATCCACATTTTCATTCGACCGCCAGTAAAACAAATCCCATTATGGCATAACAATTACATAATTGTATTATTTTTTTGTTATTTTCTAAATGTCTTTGTTATTTATACGTAAATGTAAACTAAATGTAATTGTTATTCATATTGTTATATGAAGCTGTAAGTTTAAAAGTGACCTAAGCTTAAGACAATATAGATAAAATGAAGGATGAATAATTCCACATACTTCTAAAACCCACTATGGTATTAATTTAAGTAAAAAAAATAATATCAAATGATTTCCCGGTTTTCTTTAGCATTGCCTTTTAATTGGAATAAACTTTGAACAAAAGAAACTGTTTTCAAGCAATATTTTGTGGATTAGGCCACTTTTGCTTTTAGATGTCGGAATTTGAAAAGATATGTATAAAGTTTAGGCCAACAATAAAACAAATTAATCATATTACAATAGTTATATTTATTGAAAAAATATCTTGAATTGAATATACTGAACAAAAACATGAATTCTTAGCCCTCAATTTGATTATTAGAGAAATATATATATGAAATCATATGGAAAACAATATATATTATAGCTGCTACTAATAATATTACGCCAAACATAAGATTGGTACAAGAACGTTGTCCAAGCAAAGTATCAGAGTTTTGAGATGGTATGTTTATTAAGATTTGATGTTTTTGTATTAAGGTTTTGTATTTCTGTAATATGAAAATTAGTCGGTATCATGATTTTTCTCTATTACAGAAAGTTTCTGTGGCGCCACCACAAACTCCTTTAATTTCATTGCGTAGAAGCCCTAGATACGCATGGTCGGATTATACTGAAGCTGAAGTTTCTCTGTTCGTATCTCACGTAATTAAAAGAGGGCTCATCAATGTTTATCATTTTGTCAGTATTACTTCCACCCCTGTTATTCACGTTGAAAAACCTGCTTCATTTGTGTATGGGGGCATCAAGTTCCCTTCCCCATAGATGGTTTTAAAAAGGTCTTGAGTCGATGGTGGCAAGGAATCTTTACGTACTTCGAATCCTGTCTGTTTCTCGTAGACCGTGCATCAAGAAGACCTTCTTCTTGTGTCTACGATGGCTGGCAACAGGAGCTGCTGTAGCAGCATTGTATGTTGCTGCAGCATCGATAGTGGGGGCTCCTGCTTTACCTGGAGGTCAACTGTTCGCTGTGACTGTGTTGCTGGCGGGAGGAGCCGTGGCAGCGGTTTTGGCGCAATGCGCGAGGCTACCTAGTTTATTAGGACCGTTGGTGGTTGGAGTAGTTCTTCGTTCAACGGGAGTTGTGCATCTGGAAGGAGAGTGGCAGCACGCTGCCGTCGTAGCCAGGTGGGAGAAAGGTCTTACATACGATACGAATATTTCCCACCAGTTACTAGTTTCTCTTGGAAATAATCTGATAACATTTGCGATAAAAATGTTTACCAATATTAAGTAATAAAACAATTTTTATCATTTTTCCGCTTGAAAATGTGCATTGCATCATTCCGTAATGTTTTCGCATGTTTAAAAATTTAAAAGAAAATTTAAACATTTCTACTTCTTGAGTAAAATTATTAACAACCAGTATTTTAGAACCAATATATTTGATTTACAAGTACTTGTCATTCATTGTCTTAAAGATAATTTTACGTAAAGAGATATATTTTTTAAATCTGTGCTAGTCAATTTTTGACTTTTAAAATTTCGGACATACGAACTGCTGAGCTGGATAGTACGAGTTTACTACTTCGTTCTGATGAATCTGGTTATGAATCTGGCACCGAGACACTCTCCCCTTCATTCCAGGTCAATGTGACTTCTGCATCTCACTAAATCAATCTAAAATCACTCCCATCTCTCCCTAGAAATTCCTTTACCATACGTTGTTTGATGGTAAAGTAGTCCTCTAGTCGCAACCTTCGCTATTTAAAACAAAACAATGTTGAAACTACTTTTTTGTTTCTGTTCATGTGCAGAGATTGTATCCTAAGGTGTAACATCACGTCTTTTCAATTATTTTCTGTGATATGCTCAGAAAAGTTGCCCTCGTACTGATCCTTCTCCGAGCGGGGTTGGGACTGGACGCTCAGGCGTTGCGCAGTCGTGCTGCGATGTTGTTTCGCCTGGCGATCATCCCCTCCGTTTTGGAAGTGGTGACCGTAATGGCGGCGTCACGCTGGTTGCTGGATCTACCATGGATGTGGGGTGCTATGGCAGGGTACGTATGTCATGAGATCTCTTTAAGTTCTTTGCAGACGCGCAAGCATGCACAGCGTGTTGAGGTTAGTGGGGACTCCGTGACTTCCAAGGACTCGGAATGTTGTTCCAGTTTCGCGAACAAAGCAAAGTATAAGTACACCTGATAATCATTGAATCAATCGTCATAGGGCAAATCAGATTTCATGAAAATATGTAACAATTGTAAAAGTTTCTCAAAGTGAAATATAATCTTCACAAGTTCATAAATTTTATTTCTAATAATGCTCTTAAAAGTACATAGTGTTGTTTGAAAACTTCTAACAGTAACATACATCACTCCCTTTATGAAACCCATTTTCCTCATTTCAAATTAGATAAAAATGTGTAAGAGGAAAATTCAGCATTGATTAACAATTCCGGAACTGACCCCGGATCAGTCAGATGGGAGGGTATAGTAGAGCGTCTCCGGAGTGACAGAGGTAATACTTTTTTGGCGCAGTAAGCGTTCGGAATGAATAGTACAGCGCTCCGTCAACTCAGCTTGCGATAAGTCTGCTCCTCATTTCTACCTATCGTGGTCCGTACAATATACTTGTGTGTCGTAGGGCGATGACTGCAGCCGTATCACCGGCAGTTGTGGTGCCGACGCTTTTCCGCTTTCAAGAGAAAGGTCTGGGTGTGCAGCAAGGTGTGCCGTCGTTGGTGGTTGGAGCAGCGGCTATTGATACAGTCGTTGCTGTCGTGGAGTTCGAAACTTTGTTTGCGCTCGTCTTCGCTCAAGGTAACGCAAGACTCTTTCCAGAGTTCTATCATCGATGTCTTAATTTTCTTTCAACCAGTAATCAAAGTAAAAGTACACTGAAAATAAAACAAAAATTCCTATACATTCATATGTTTCGAAAGATGTTCATCGTAATTTGTTTTTTTTCTTCTAAAAAATGATAAGACGAAAAATCTGTAATCACAAAAGTTAAATTAAAATTTCATATTTTATCATGCGAAGCAGCATCATTTTTGTTTCTTTAACACGAATTATTTTATAGTTATTCATTTTAATGCACTTATCAAATAATACAAAAAAAACCCACCCAATATTGAAAATAAATGGCTGCGTATCGTACGATTTCAAGTTCGTTTCCACCCGAAGGTTCTCCTCAGTTAGAATTCATCCTACAAAATGGAGGTCAATAAGTATTAAGAATATTTTCCCTGAGGCGAAAGACTTTATTTCTGATTGAAAAATTTGTTAGGTATTGAAATAATAGTAATACTTATTTGGTGTAATTTCCATCATTGAAAAGTGAACTATGATTCGTTTGTCGTAGTACTTTATCATCTCCCCTGGAGGTCATATTTGTACTGTTTCATTTAATGTGCTACTTGATTTTAAGAAGAGAGGGAAGAATAGAAGTGTATGAGTTATTCTTATATTTTCATCGATCGGCTAAGTGCCCACTTAGCTGCTATCCACTTCTTTATTTATTTATTTATTTAATTTTTTGCCTTTTCCACCTAACCGTTCCACATGGGTAAGGGAATTGGGAAGGTGAGATGTTTGGTTGCCGCGGTGCTTATGGCACCGAACCGACATTTTTCTGGAGTAGGTGAGGGAAAACTCCAGCTGAAAATCTCACCTTGTTCAGCCGAGCAGGATTTGAACTCGCGCTTTACCGCTCAACGGGATCGTGGAAGCGAAGACACTACCACTAGACCACCGCTGTCGGTATAATGAAAGTACATAATTTAGTGTGTGCATAATCAAATACATTCGATGAACTGTATCCTTCTCTTGCAGGCCATTCTCCGTGGGAAGGTGTTGAGAAAGGTCTTCTCGCATTGCCCATAGGAGTGGGCTTTGGATTAGCTTGGGGTGTATTTGTTGCGTACGTCCCGAGCGCCAAAGATGTAAGTGCACGCTTAAAGAACATAAAATTGTACATTTTTAAACATTGTTTGATATTTCTTGTCTTTGCCATACAGTCACAGTCGACATGCCTCCGTTCACTGTTGCTCCTAGGCGGGGGGATGCTGGCTGTGTTGGGAGGGAGTGCCGCAGGGTTCAACGCTTCGGGTCCAATCGCTGCTCCTATTGCAGCCTTCATTGCCTCTATCATTTGGCTTCGTCGCCAATGGCCTCATTATGTGAGTACGGTATTGTTGCTACGGAAGCGAGCGCACGCGAGAATAAAAGCTCCCAAAATATTTCTAGAAATAATAGTTAATTAGTGTTACATGTTACAAATAGTAAATAGTTACGAATAATAAGATTCATGAAGATATATATCATGGCGATGATGTTACGAAGTTATGAAACGTGTGGTTACGGGAGGAAATTATTGTGGAAATGGTTTGCATTTATTTATAATCAAAAGTAGACAGTATAAGAAGAAAGTGTTAAAAATAGGAGTGGATTTGGACAAATAAGAGCGGTGATAATAAATTTCAAAGATTGGTAAATATACATGTAAAATAATAATAGTGATGGTCATTTTCAAACTGTAATTTTTCAAAGTTCAGAGCATATGGTGAGCTGAAGTATAAATAGATGGTGGCTATAGAATAGTAGAAAGTGCTGTTTATTACAAAATGGAGAAAAATAGAAGCAGTGGCTTTATTAAAGTAATTAACAGCAAGGTAGATACTTAGAAGATCTCGACCCCATCAATTTATTGACATGCTATAGAGCATATTTCTGCATGGTGGTTGTGTATATGCGGATATTTAATCTAAACCGCTTGTATATACTAGGGGTGCCACTTCAAAATTTAGAAGGAAGGAATGTGGCGCCCTCCCAGCGGAATCGAAAGGAACTACATAGGTGAAGAACGTGAAGAATTCAAATTTCAACTGAAATATTACAGATTGGGAGGATATCTTTAGGTTACTGATAAAGAAGAAGGGCCAGAGCCCATATGAAAAAGTATAGGGAAATAAAGTAAATATAAACGGCAATATTGAAAAAGGGAAACGTACATGTAACAAGAAAGGGTCGTAAATATTGAACGGGGAACGGGTTGAAGTATTGAACTGAAATAAACAGTATTGCACACAGAAACTTAAAGTAAATAACATAAGAAAAGAATTGGAGAAGAAAGGACTAAGGAAAAAAAGGAATGACAAGGAAAAGCGACGTGAATTCAAAATTGCTTGTAAGGTTGCAAAGCCAATAAGTTGGCAAAATCTTCTAATAAGAATTAAACAGCAATTCATGCTGGAAACTTCCTTATTAGACAGCAGCAGGGTAAGTTAAAAGAAGAGAAATATGGCACAGTTTTGAAGATAGTATAGAGAAAGAAACACGAAAGGAAATGAGTATGCGATTGTTGGAAACAATATTCTATATAGAACATGTAGGATGTAAGGACGTGTGGGAGAAAGGAGGGGCAAATATATGAGCATAGAAGCGTGACAATGTCAGAGCTAATGGAACTTGAACATAGTCTAAAAAAGAAAAAAAACACTAGGATTCGATGGAATACAGCATGAGTTGATACAAACGGTTTTTCAAGAAATGAAGGAGACAATATTGGAATTATACAACAGTTGTATAAAACAAAATTTAGTACCCCTGCAATGGAATACAGCAAAGGTGAAATTTTTCAAGACAGCCGGACAAAGAGATCCATAAAACCCCATTCGTACAGACCGATATCCTTACTACCAACTTTGAGACAAGTGTATGATAAGTTGGTGGGGAAAAAGATAATGGAGCATTTATAAACGACTAAGCAAATTAATGAGCGAGAATATGGTTTTAGGAAAGGAAGGAGCACAGAAGATGCGTTAAATCAGTTACTGAAAGATATAACAATGCGAGAAGGCAGGAATTACTTATGCGTGTTCCTAAATATGGAAGGGGTTTTCGATACGGTAAATTGGGAATTACTATTGGAAGAGTATAAGAAAAGAGATTTACCGCAGTATTTGTATGGAATATTAAAATCATATTTCCAGGACCGTGTAATATTTACAGAAATAGGCGGACACATAACGTTAAGAGACATGACAAAGTGATGTCCACAGACTGGACCAATGCATTGGATAGTAATGATGGTCAGAATTTTGAATAATATAGAAAGCAAAATTCTAAGTATGTAGAGTACACTGATGATTTAGTGTTTATTATAGAACGTGGGAATAGGAGAAAAATAGAAGACAAACACAAAATGTATTGAATAATGTGGATAGTCTATGTTTGAAATCTAAATTGAAACTATCAGAATTTAAGACACAGATGCTGGGGATCGGCAATGCTATAAAGATCAGAAGTGACCCAACTATAAAGTTGCATGGGAGAAAGGTGGGGGTTGTGCGCAGTCATAGATATATGGGTGTAATAATCGATGAGAATTTATTATTCAATAAGCATTTAGAATATGCAATAGTCAGAACGAAGGAATTGTACTACAGCCTATTAACGCATTAACCGCCCGTGGTGCATGAACGCACCGTCGCAGAAAGTTTTCTTCTTCTCGGTATTACAATTAGCAATTGAATCATATTAAGGGCTAAGATATTCCTACTAACATAGAAGTGTACGGTGAATTTTTTAAACGTCCCTGTATTGCTATTACTTAATTTGTTAATATTTCAAAATGCATGAATTTTTGTTTATTTTCGATGCTCTCTTCAGAACTTTATTCCTTGTAAACGTGAAGAGTGATGTGAACGTATATGTAGGAGGAGAGTGTCTATTCTTCGTATTTTAAAATGTTCTTGGTGTTTGTATTTTCGTCGTTGTCATTTGGCTGTTTATTGCACAGCTGGTCGGGAGTCGGGTTTTTACTCGAAAAGAGTATCAGCGATAATAATGAGTGGGACGCAGTTCTCTCGACTTCTTTCGAGAATGGTAGTGCTGTTAGATGCATGTTCGTGAAGAGAGTTTGTACTTGAACAGAAAATATTCTTTTGACGTTCTGGTGTGTTTCATATTTGGTATGAAGGCTCTTAAATTTATATTACACATTCTTATTAGTATTAAATGCATTCATTTGTAGAGCGTCCATTTCTTAGATTATCAGCTACTCAGCTTTTGTGAAGTAGTAACAAATGACTATTCGTGACTGTTGATTAAATCAAAATTCCTAGGGATATCTGAAATGTTATTTCTAAGAAGGTAAACAATGTCATAGACAAATTGGTCGTATCTCTCATAAAATGTAAAATTTATTAAAATTTTACATTCTATTACGTTTTTTCTTTTATTCTAGTACTTTTCTAAATGATTCCATACCGTGGATTGACGAAATCTAAAATATTAGATGAATAAGAAATTGTTGATACTGACTGCGCAGACATAGTTGTACTTCCATCTGAGGTTGACGAACTGACGGACAAAGAACAAATTCTACCTCACAACTTTCGAGTACCTACTCGCGGAGGAATGTTTGCAAAGTCAACAGCCAGGTGAAATTTTTGCAAAGAATAAATTGATGACAATCTAACGGGGGAATATTCCATTTATGAAACACTACCGCATGATTGGAACTCCATGCTGAGTTTTTATCACTTTAGGAATTATCATATAATAGTGAGAGAAAAAAATAGTGGTGTCCTCTATTCATAAATGCAGTCGACAGTTGACTTGTAAATGCGTGTAAGCTGTATTGCTCAAAATCAGAGGAAACGATCCCTCAATTTGAATTTCGGTCCTGCGTTACTCGAGGATTGTTGATGTCCAATGAGACGGAATGTTCTTCTGATAATAGAAATGTCAGTTATAAGAGGAAAATCTTGGGAAAAGCAGAATATTGCCTGAACGTAGATTTGATAATGTATGACATCTAATTCGCAAACATGGATAAAATACTAGAAGACGTTGCGGCGCGTGCAAAACTCGTACCATGTTTCTGTGTGTCTAATATAAAATCACTACCTCCATCCAGAATGTTTTGAAACTTACCACATTAAATGAAAATCTGTAACAATATGAAACAGAACAAATTCGGAAAGTTAATTTCTTATTTCTCTTGAACATTATTCTCATGAAGAACCCGTAAAGCAGAATATAAGAATCGACGCTGGAGCGAATGCTGAGACCCCTCTCCTGGCCACTGGTGCGTGAGCACACTATCCTGTTTTATGTCATTCACAATAAACAATTTTTTTACTTTAAATTAATGATATTTGGGTTAATTTAAAGGTCATATCTGAAAATATTTGAATTTTGACCAATATTTCGTGGGTCGGCCATTAATGGGTAGGGTACAGCAAATATAATATAACTGGAGATAGAGCATGCAAAGAGGCCAATGCTATTATACGAATGTAGGGTATGGGGAAAGGTAATAGTTAAAAAGACATATGAGCAACAACTACGCCGTATGCAACGTTTATGTCTACGGCAAATGACAGGATGCTATTCAACTGTCTCTACAGATGCATTGGAGGTTCTAACTGGTATGTTGCTAATAGATCTATAGATCAAGAAAATAGTCTCCAAAAACAAAATACGAACCGGGGAAACAATCTGATCAATGAAGAACAAATAGAAGGGATTAAAAGAAAAAACAAAAAGTTTAATAACAGAATTGATAAATGGACGGCAAGTACTTTCGGACAAAAGTAATATAGGAAGAGAACCTTACCAATATATAAAATACGTCACATATGCAACGAGAAATAAAAAAATGGTATAAAACCAATCCATATTTGGTAGAATTTTGGACCGGACACGATAATTTCTAGCATTACTTATAACGTATGGACAACGTAAGATACAGACGTATGTAAATGCGGCAGAGAGGCAGAAACAGTGGAACACATTTTATGGATCTGTGAACTATTTGCTAAAGAATGAGGGAAGTATATAGAATGACTAAAAAGAAATGTGGCTATCTCCAATGAACAATATCGATCAAATAATACAACAACAGGAAGAGGAACATGCTGAATTTATAACAAAATTAGGACACTAACGAGATATTTTCAATACTTAGAAAACAAAACAGATGAAAAGAAGACGTCAGGTGGATAACGTAAACAGTAGATCTGCGCCTTCCTCGTCGGGACGGGGACGGAAATATGTGAGTAATTACGGTTATACGGTGCAGCCCGAAGGCAATAAAACAGAAACAGAGAAAAGAGATATAAAGAAACCTTAAAATGACTAAGTTGAAGTCGAGGTAGCCATAAGGGCTAAAAGGAAACGAAAAAATAGGTGAGTACGTGGAAATGATATTTGTTATTTTTACGGAGATTAAATTAAAAAAAAGATTATGTAATTTTTTTCGTAGAAGATACTAATTTTCATGAAAAAAAAGTTTAAGTTTCTGATACTTGCGTAGGATAACGTCAAAACGTATTTTCGACTTGCGTGGATGGCAGGGGAAGTAGTGCTCTTCGCTCTGATTGGCGCTGATGTAGATGTCACCGCGCTTCAACCAATGGATGTAGGACTTTGCACCGCTGTTCTCTCTCTTGGAGTTTTGGTAAGTACTTATTCTATAATCCTCTTTCAAATAAAATTACGGAGAGGTTTGTGCAATAGACTGTTGACTCCGGTGATTATATAATACTAGCTAAGTACCCGTTGTTTGCAGGTAATGTCTTCAACTACATTATTTCTTCTATCTCTATTAGTATCCACTAAGAATGTTACCTATTAATATTAGTGATTTGCTAGTATTGGTGTTTATTATTTTCAGTGATTTAATTAAGAAAAAAATGTTTTTTAACATCTATCTAGAGATATTCTAGAATTAATTTAAGAAACAAAAAGTATGATATTTATATCCTACCCGATTACCCGGCGATGCCTGGTTCTTACTTATTCCGATCTCCTTAAACACGGAATAAAAATGACATTGTTTTAACTTACACTTAACGGTATCAAGAGTTTAATATTCATCTCAGAAACTTCGAACACTATAAATAACTGACACTAATATAGATCATTCTCGATTAAGTTTTCGTTTTACGCTCTTCCCAATCCCCACCTTTAAGAGTGTTGTACACGTCATGTAATTTGAATGGATCCTTAACGTCACCGGGAGTACGGTTATTCATCTCACAAAACCCGTAAACCATACGTTCGACTCATATTAATCTTATGCCTCGCCCTTCGCACCCCAGATTTCAGGGAGCTGTACGCCCATTTGATCTTAAAGTAAAGGTAACGGTATTGGAAGTATAATTATACATCTCAACAACACTGAAAACTATGGATTCAGTGCAAATCGATCCATTTAAATTATTTTTCCGTGTGTTCCTTGTAGGGTGGTAATGGATATTTTATTCTCGGTAATTTTTATATGCCCTACGGTGCTGGGGTGTATGGGGTGGATCATGGATTTAAGCAGCGTATAAAATATCACTAATAATCTCAACAATCCTGAATCCTTTGTCTTCTACTATAATATCGGTAAATTTCGATTATTTGTGCACGTCAGCTCATCCCCACCCCTTACCAAGGGGGTACTAGGGGTCTCTTATTCCAGTGGACCCTGAATACAGCCTTACACAACATTAGGATGTTACAATCAACTTAGCAATGCCCAATGCCGAAAACTTGAACTCGTCACTGATATTTACTATTATCGACAATTCGTATATAGCAATCCCTTCCGTAGGGATACAACGGGGTACACGGACTAATTTTCAACTTTGGGGGCTTCGAGAATGTCGCTACTAAATTCAGCGGCCCCAGAAACTATGATCTCAACTCTAAGTCATTTTCAAGTTTTTCTAAATTATAAACCTTTCTCATTCCCTACCCAAAGCGAGTGTATCCTCTCATAGGCGGTATTCATGCAGTTAAGGGGCATTGAATGTGTAAAATACCGCAAAAAATGATGTATTCAACAACAATATTGGTAGTGTTTAATTATTTTTACCTGTCCCTTGTTCCCACCCCTACCACAGGGATGCTAGTAGCATATTATCTACAATGTGGACTGATGAATTTGCAATGCATCGAGGGTATCCTTATAAGTCTCAACGACACCGAAAACTGATTTCCATCTAATCTCAGATTTTCCCAATATTTCACAATTCACCCACTTCCCACCTCCTCCCTGGAGACGCCAGGGGTGTCTTACCCCAACAGCCTTGTTGTCAAATAGTGAATGATCGGTGTATAAAGTTGTTTAAAATTACTCCAGGCATTTTAGAATTATGGTGCGATACCTATATAGAAAGTTCCAATCCCCATTTCACCCCGTTAGGGGCGATTTTCGTAAAATGTGTTCTTATCGGATATTTACACCCTATAAGAAAGCTATCTGCGAAATCTGAAGTCTGTAGGTTTTAGAGTTTCTGATATTTCGTAATTAGTCTGTCACTCGTATTTCGCAAATAGATAACGAAAAGAATCTCCTTTTCTGACAATTAGAGTTGAATACACTTCAACTTCAACGAAAATTGTCTCACTATGTAGTTCTAACTAAAAAATGAACACAATCACATAATTATTGTTATGTTACTCAAAAACTAAAGAATCGAGAAAAATTATATACAAAATATTATTTGTTGCAACGACTCCCGGGTCCTTCTGATTTCAAAATTATTACCTCCTAAAAGGTTTGGCACCTAGAAACTGCTATGAATTGTTTTTTCAACCTTTTTAGATGACTTTCTTCGCAAAAATTGAAATTTGTTATTCATTCATTGACATATAAAATTACTTGATGGATCAGTAATGCAGCTTTGCTCGCGTGAATTCTGAATATGTCTCAAACTTTATTCTTCCTCATAATCCCATTGATATCCGCTGATTATGTTATCCATTAACGTTAACTACCGTTAACGTGTTTGCTAACGACATTGGTACTATAATTAAACATCTCGGCAACCCTGAAGACAATGGATCCTATGCAATTTTATTTCTATTTAGCTTTCAATTACTTTTATATATAAATGCATTTCCACCCCGTACACAAGTAGTGCTAGGGGTGCCTTTTTTCATGAGGGCTGTATTTTGATTTAAACGATATCAGGATGAGACAATCAATCCAACAACGCCAAAAACTGGTGACATGTTCAATAATTTTTACATCACATCCCCTTACGTAGGGGAGCAAGGGGTGAATACGGATTCATTTACGACTTTGACGTCTTCGAGAATGTCACTACTAATATCAGCGGTCCCGATCTCAACACTTCTATGGGCCACTTTCAATATTTTTTACATTTCACTCCTCACTCCCAACACAAAGGGTTTTTATTCCTTATGGAGGGTGATCGTGTACTTATTTGGCAATGAGGGTGTGTTTTCACTTCCGCGGTGCCAAAAATGATGTATTCATCACTAATATCGGTCGTTTTTTATTATGTTTACCTGTCCTTCATTCCCACCCCTATCCCAGGAATGCTAGGGTAAAGTTCACAATCATCCGTATAAACTCAAGTATTCCTAGAGAAGAGGATTCCATGGGGAAAAAAATCAAACATGACATACCAGTGACGAGTCCATCATTTTCCCCGTCGCTGAGGTGATAGTGAAATCTCGACATCGTGTAAGTCTGATCTCAGCCCTCATGAAACACACCACTAGCACCCCTTGAAACCGTGGGGGTGAAAATGGATACAAAGAATTGAAAACTAATATTAAAATATTTAAAAAAATTAAAAATGCATCAGATACAGAGCTTTAGAGTTGACGAGATGTTTCGACTACCAATGTCTTTATGTTCAAGATGAAATCTCATTGGAGCACGGTAACCTTGGAGCTAGGGGTGGGAAGAGCGAGACTAAAAAGACGTAAAATGACCGATATTTGGGTCGAGTACATGGGTTTTGCGTATTCTGAGATGACTAATAGTATTTTCATTGACACGATATAACCTTCAGACCTCATGGAGTGCATGACACCCCTAGAGGCGGGTGTTGGGAAGAGCGTGACACGAAAAATTATCGAAAATGTCCGCTAAGAAAAGATTTTACAAAAATTCACCCCTTAAATAGTGAAATGGGATGAAATGAGAAATTGGAGTTTTCTAAAATCTTTTTTCAATTATATCAGTGGAAATAAGGTACTGAGGATACACACCAATACTATTAAACTCCTACGTAAATGGATATCATTCTCACTGGAAATCAATGGGAATGAGAGAAAGAGTAATGTTGCAGACATATTACAAAATTCACGTGAGCAGCTAGTTAAAGTATAAAGCTTATTGTTATTATTATTTACATTATTAAGACAAGTACAGTAATGCATGTATTTGTAACAAAATTAATTGTTTTGTTATCTACAGTATTGAGGAAGATACATATCATATCGAAATGTTGGGATGTAGATAATTCTTTTATTTAATAATATCTATAAATCTAATGAATAAATATAATATTTATTAATAATAACTTAAATGCAGAAACATCTCGATATTTATTTAATGTTTATTGGAAGATTATGACTTGCTTGTAGCCAAGATCATATTGTTATAGAATACGTCTTTAATTGTGTGCTAAGAAAAGAAGATTGCTAAGATACCAAAGTTGTGCCTATCTCTGAAAAATATTCCGATGTACGGGAAAAAGAATTTTCTGCACACATTTGCAAAGTGCGTTATGAAGCCATACATTCATTGTTTGTAGTATCTTCTGAATTATTAGTCAAAGTAATTTCCATAGATGTGAATTGGAACATTTACGGTACATGACACTAGAATAAGATTGTCTTAAAAGTCAACGGGTAATGAGAGAACTATCCTATTGGAAGATAAGTGCTGTATTACCTCTTTATTCCTACATAAAGGCACGGTAAAAACACCGCTTAATGGGTGGAGCAGTGAGATTGCAATTACAGAAATTCTGCTAGTACATCTCGGTTTAACGAAATCAGGAATATAATATTTTGTTTGAACTGTATATTTAAATGAGTACTGTGTAAACTGAAGGACGATCAAACCCAAACAACTTATTTGAAATCAAAGATTGTTAGTACACTTCGTAAAACTTGGACATAATATAGAAAGAAACTGAAAAATGTGAGGAGCTAACCAGCTTCTACAAAGTAATAAAATGAAGAAAGAGGTGAAATGAAGGGAAAAAGGAAGCAAATACAAAGATTTGTGCTCAGAAGTTTATAAAGTAACTGCCACAAACCAACAAGAAATATTGAATAACGTAAAGGAAATGAAGAAATAAAACCAATTGAGACGTTGAGAAGAACAAATCTTCAGGAATTGGTCAAACCAAACAGTTTTGCAAAAATTTTGAGAGAATATTAGTAGAGACGATTTTATAGACATCGTGAGAGATCAGTATTCAACAGATGAAGACTAACTGCATTACAGTTCTATATTGTGGTAGTTTTATTAAATAATAAAATCGCAGTAGAATATGAAGGTCAGTTCAGGTCAATAAAAAAGAGAAATAACAAATTATCTTAACTTTATTGAAAAGAATTGCAACAGCACACAGAAATAAAACGTGTGTCACCAAAACCATTTTTTTATTGTTGCCCATTAGTACGTATGGCTACAACAACGGTATATCAAAATTTGGTACTGATATCAATTTAGGAGATATATTTTCAGATATATGAATGCAATGATGCAATGATAGGTGTATTCTTTCGTAAAAGAGAACATGAACCTTTTAATGACTACGACAGAAAGGGGTATTGAAGCAACATGTCTGTAGTGGATAACATCGTGTGGACAAAAAGGAAAGTCTTGTTTACGTATAAATGGATGTTTTTCTGCAGCTCCTCCAATCATAAGATCAGCGGTACAATGGTGCACTTTGTAAGCAACCCTTTCTTGCATGACTTTGAATCCAATGACAGAAGCACCGTTAAAAAATAAGAGCTAACTCTGTAAACAATGAAATAATTGCGGTCAAAGCAAAGCATATTTATTAATGATAACTTTTATAGAATATTGCAAAGAATTTGCAATAGATGTGAAGAGGAAAAAATATGAATAAGCAACATTTGCAGTTTACCAATATTATCGAAGCATCAAATGGTGTTTCACTCATCCTACAAAAACCTTCCAGGTCATGAATGTCTTCTAAAATAATGGTATAACACTTCTTTGGAAGAATCAAGTCTCTCATATTTGTACACAATTTAAAATATCATGGGAAATGAACATCTGGCGCAATGGTCAACGCTCTCAAATATAGTATGAGTATCAGGACACAAATAGCCTCTTTCAATTAATGGTGTAAACCATTACAAGGGAGTTACAACACTTAAGATTTTCTAGGGACCAATGCCGTAATATTTTCTGAAAATGAATCAGCGACAGCCGGGCAGCTCTATGATGTGCGTTCATTTAATTGATTAGTGTTTCATAAAATAAATGATAGTGATTACCTTGTTTATACTTGTGCAGGTTCGCTTGGTGACCACCATTTTGGTGAGTCTGGGAGATGGATTCACCTGGCGAGAGAAACTATTTCTGTCTTGTGCTTGGTTCCCGAAAGCAACAACTCAGGTATGAGTTCACTCTTGCTGAAACATTTGTACTAGTGCTAAACTTCTTATACGTTTAAAATTAGTTTTTGGGAAAAGATAATAAGCAATAAATAAAAAGTACTATTGGTCTAAATAACATGTAAGAGTCACCATCTCATTCTTTGGACTTTGATAAAACATAATTTTACAAAGTAAAACCTAGCAGTTTATATTGAATATAACTAGCAAAACTAGCAAAAAAATTGTGAAAATTTACTTCTTTCGAAAGTTAAGAAACATGAGGAATGGCAATAGTGATGCAACAGCGATTATAAAAGTTCACTCTGTTTCTTTTGGATGTCAGTAAAACACACTACCCATAAACCTGACGTCTAAACAAATCTAGACATAACTAAGGCCTTCACAAAGGAGAGTCAAAAATCATGTTCACACTTTTAGACGAATGGACTTCAATCTAATTCTTCGTGACCACCATTTTTTAGTGAAATTCTATACCACTGAACGTGGGTAATTTGTGCGTCCATTATACTGTAATAATACTTTATGATATTGCGCAGGAAGTGGGAGGTTGCGTTTCACAAAAAAGAAATTTCGTCCTCTACTTGCAATACCCTGTTGTAGGCGGCCCTGGGTCCCGCAGCACTCGACGTCTCTAGACGCCTCGCTCTGGGTGAAACAGCAGAAGCACAAGCTACACAGATGCTGACATTAGCTGCTCTCGCCATATTGTTGACGGCACCGTTGGGTGCTGTCATTCTTGAAGTGGTCGGACCACGTTNTATATATATATATATATATATATATCATGGAAATTGGCAAAGTTACACATCTTTGTGGTGAACAGAAGATGAAAAACTATATTAATTAATTATTGTTCTTTGAAGTGCAGTCTATATCTTCACACTTGAAATGAAAAATTAGAAAGAAACCGCCGTGTATTTTACCTTCTCTATATTCCAACACTTCGCCAACTTTGACGCCCAAACCATGTTCTTGCGAACATAGGTCCGACCTTTAGAAATGAAGTATATTGTCCTCAACTCTACTATTAGTGGATGCCTGTGATACTTTGAATTGCTATTCACTAAACCAATGAACGCTTACCATGAAACAAAGCAATATATTTTAATGAAACATTTGCGTAATATTTATTATTTGAAATTGTTAGAGGGTTCTATTCTAGAACTTGTATCCTAATAACTTATTTGTATCTTGTGTGAGAGTTATTTCTCATAATTATCATATGGGAATGCTATTTCTCGCTGTCACGCCAAATGAAACAAAAACTGTTTTTATTCATGACGGAGTATCCATGTTATTGAGGTTCTCATCTGGGCTAAATTAAACAATTTCAATTAACATAACAATCATCCAACCATCCAAAACGTCATGAACATAGATGTTAATGTATTATCCCACATCTCAATTGTTAAATATCATTCATCTCGTGTGAATTAAAATATTTTTCTGTTTCATTTGGCATGACTGTAAGAAATAATATTCCCGTCCTAGTTGCACCTTTTTGTTCAGGATGCTGAATCCAGAGATGGAGACAATCCAATTTTCATAGCGGACGACCCAACGACAAATGGAAAAAATAGAGGTGTGTTCTATGAGAACACTTTCCTCTAAACGAAACAAGATGTCCTTAATAGGATTCAGACAATATATTAAACTGTAACCCATAAGCCTTTCAACAGAAATGATAGTGGTGAATATATGAATGACAACACGTAAGTTACAGTAAGGTAATATTTAAATATTATATTGTTGTAATTCTGCATTGATTTATTTAAAACCAAAGTTAATGTCCGCATCTTCTTTTGAACTTTACCGCAAATTTGTTTAATTCCGTAAATTATGAAAGCCACTAATGGTATAACAGTAGAATATGGTATTATACTTTGATTATTTATAGTAGTTTACTTTTAATAAATAAACATTTTAATTCTTGAAATAGGACTGCCACTGTATTTATAGGAACCGTTGGCCACATTGAGGGGAAGGAGTGAATTGAGGAGTTCAACCCTTCGTGATCTCATGTATTTACTTGATACTTAAATTTTCAAAAAGATACAACACAAATGGAAGTTTTCCTGTCATCCTGCGAGTGTTACTCTTTTGTTTGTTCTTCGATGTTTTCGAAATCTGGAGGAAAAATGAGATAATAAAAATATGCTTAAAAAAAGGTTATTTATACGTAAGCTAGTGTCTCTTCACACAACAAGGAAATTACTAATACGTACAGTACCCCGTCGTTTAAGTTGTTGTGTTTCATTACTGGCAACATGACTCAGTTCACGTGCACGAGGCATCGACAAATATACGCGATGCATCTCAACGCTTCGGCCAATGTGAACTCTCCCAGTCAATTAACGATGCTAGCGAATAATGGGGACAATGCCACTTGCTCTGCACAAAATAAAGTATAGGACACTATTAAGAATCAAAAGAGAATTTTGTATATGTGGACAATGACAACAGAGGACAAGACGGCAAAGATGAATCTAACAGATGAAGGTGCTAAATATTTTGAAATCGTCACAACTCGACAAACTGATTTAAATTTGTTTTATTTTTATTAGAGTATTATTAAGTATTTTCTGCAATATGTATTTTGTAATTAAGTTATTTCTTTCCATAAAATGTAACAATATATTTAGCCATATAACTGAAATATTTCTTGTGGTCGCTGATGACCTGAGATGCTAAAAAGCGTCGTTCAATAAATAAATTTAAAAACAAGATGAAGGTTTTTATTTCTCCGAAAATACCACTCATGTTTTATTTTCATATGCGTCATTAGATGAACTAGTTAGATGGCAGGTATGATGGGACAAGTCGGAAGTAGGACGACAAATTTACAAATACATTCAAGATATTGTTTCAGTAGAGGAATAGGAAATAGTTTCTGCCTCATAAGGAACTCTAGGAATATAGACAGACCATGGGAACTTGGAATTGCTTCAGCAGGTTAGGAAAAATAACAGATAAGACATGTACATGTGAACAGGGGGATGAAAAAGTAGTACATAAGTTATGGGGCTGTGCACTATACGACGAAGAAAAATGAGACTACATTGTGTAGCATAAAGAGGAAAGGGTAATATGACTTGACAGAAAATACAAAAGACAAGTAATTCCGAAAATTACACAACAAAGTACGGTGTGCGATGCTTTAAAGAACAAAACGTGGTTGGCATGAGGGACTTAGCCATGGAGGAGTCATTCTCCAGGTGATGTGAAATATGAAGGTGAAAAATTCTACATAACGAAGTTTTTTAAGATGTGGAATAGTGAAATAAAATACGCCAAACACTTTTAGTGATGATTGAGATGTAGACTCGAGATATGCTACGTCTGCTGGGGAAGAACCCTTTAGTACGACCTCCACAAGTAGTAGTCCCTTTTGCGTTGTTTTATAAGAATGGGTTCGAAGAGCGATCTGTGTGCTAATTTACTGTTTTTTTTACTTTGTTGGCTGATTATAAATACATTCAAGACATAAAGAAGATTTTGAGTCTATCTGTTAGTTACAGACTCTAGTAAACAATAATTTTTATCTACCAAACAATTCTCCAATTACTGTTTAATAATTAACCGCTGGGAAGTTATAATTGTCTGAAAATTGCATTATTCTTCCCCCAAAACTATCAAATATTACATACAATTTTTCAAAACTGAAGTAATAAACAGAAACCACAGTCATTACGCGAAACATTGGTGCAAAATACCATCCTATTTCTTATTTTGGTATTGTTTATGTATAGACCTGTTTGATAGACTCACCCACGTGAGACAACAAAACTAATTGTGAAACTAGATTTAACCTCCATTGCTTAATCAATTTAGCGAAAAAACACGAATGATTTTTTAAAAGAACTGTTAATAAATGCTAGCTATTTTTATAACTATTTGTTTCATTCATGTGTTTCATAGCGACATGCTCATACCTCAGTTATTTATTGTTTCTCTCCACAGCACCCGCTCGGGAAATTTCTTAACAACAATCGGTCTGGCGAAGGCATGACGGGAGAGAAAGATGTCCCTCTTGTTCAACTTAGAACTTTTCTACTCGATTTTTACATTTAGTGCTTCACAAGAAGAAAATTCACAGAATATTTATTGCTAACTGAAAATATATGCGAAGTTCTCGTGAACCTTAAAATGTGAATGGAGGAGATGTACACTGCATACACTGTATACAACGATACATAAACACAACGATTATTTCTTATATGGAGCCATTTAGTGCAAACTCATTTTCCTTTTTAGTTTGGATCTATCGCAATTATATAGTGTTTTGTCTCATTTAATATATCAGTGAGATTAATTTAAAGTACTTCACGAATAATAGTATCTTAATTTGGTGTAATTGTAGATGAACATGATCATCATCCATCCCACTTATTTATAAATGCGTAACAAGAAAATAAGCTGTCTGTTTGCTACTTGATCACGACCAAACCACTGAACCAAGAGTTGAATTACTTCAATTTAATAGAACAAAGAAAGAGGAAAAGATACTATCATTAAAAAATTTTAATGAATTCTTTGTTTTTATTTTTTTGCTTTTACCTAGATATATCTTTAAATCGTACAATTTGGACGAATATTGTAGATTCTAAAAGCGTTGTAATGAAACGATGTAGCGACGCTGCCGCCGTTGTGTCTTGCCTCAGAAACAAAAATTCGACTTGTGCGACTGCCGCCGGCCACCATCGTGATTGAGGACGAGGGAGGGAGCGATTGGGAAAACCCACTGAGTGGGAAGGGAGGGTCGTGAAAAAATATTCATCGAAATAGTCGGGTTTTCATATAAGCAGTGACATATTGCCATAGATTTCTGGGTCTTTCATATGAGCAGTACAAATTCAGTACATATGGGAGTTAAATACCCCTAAGGGTGAAGTGGTGAGCAAGGCTAACTGATGACATTTTGATTGATTTGTTTCTTCCACGGACAACTTTACGGATTTTTTTAATTTTTCCGCTGGGGGTTAAATTCAAAATGGCTTATAGATTCACGTTTTGTATTAAATCCTTATGAATTTGTAAAATGAGGATGCTGTATATATGTCATTAGAAACCAGTAAGTAAAAGAATTTTGATTTTAGAACATATATAGATTTTATTTTTTGCAGATTAAAAGAAAATAGATCTAAGAAAAATTCCGTGGAACGCCGGGTAATCAGTTAGTTATAATATAATTAATTACATATTGTTACGGAAAGGTATAATAAAACAAATGAAGTGACATAAATATTTGAAATTATGTAAGAGTAAAAAAATTGAAATACCATGTGGAACTTTACTTCTCTCGGTCATCGATAGGTGTCTTCTGCAGACCTCTTGTACAAATGGGTTTTTGGAGATCAGGTGCCTCGAGAGCCAACTAAAAGTTCAGGAAGCGCGTGTAGAAAGAAACCAATTGAACCTTGAAGCAGTGGAGCGTGGTGAAGAGTCGAGTCCTAGAGCGCACGTGTACTAACAGTTCTAATCAGAAAGTGAGGCTCCCAAATGGATGGAGCTCCCGAGTAAACAGATCATCAACTCGCTGAGATTATTTTTTTCTTTCATATTTTGCTCTACACAAACTTCCAGGAAAACATTCGAGAAACGATGCTGATACATTTGTTCCCACGAGAATTAAGGCTCTGGTAAACAATTTCTACAAACTGGTGAAGAAGTGCTGTGTCAACAACGGTATTTACAAAGATGAAAAAGATCTTTCTAAAAAAATGAAAGAAAACAAAGATCATATTGGGTGCTATTGATCTCTTGTTAAACAATTTATTTGTGTTGATAACAGTCGATGCCGGCGGCGATTTATTTATTAAATAAATTATTTCTCTTGTGCAACATTAGTAATAGGTTGACTGAGTTCATGATCCCATAATGTATTATTCGTTAAGAGAAAATATTTGTACTGGCCCTGAGGGACTGACTGATTTACTCATTGATCAATGCAGAGGAAGAACTATTCGTGATAGAAATTTTCAATTTTGGAAAGATCTTGCTTTTTATTGTAGAGAAACACTAAGAACGGATTGTTTTTAAATTAAGATTTTAACGGGGTTATACAGAGTGAAATGTGGGTTTTAGAAATTTCACTTTTTTGTGTACTTCACGAACTAATTGATAAATCATCTTGAATTTTGTTTCTGAAAGTTATTAATTCAAATATCTATGGACGGGTCTCTGGGTTTGGTTGTAATTCATTTTTAATGTATTTAATGAGAAGTAGTAATATTTTCAAGTTTTATCCATTAGCTCTGAGGGCAAAGTATATTATATTCTGTAAATTTGACGAACGAATTGAAATATTATTTCATCGACATAAAAACAGTTTTATTACGAAAAGATTGTTAAAATAAATATATTAAATAGAATTTTCAAGTTTTCAATATTTACTTTTAAGGTCCAATTTCACCGAGTTCGTTTAATGTCTTAAACGAGATTTTCTGTGCTGTAAATCGTGATTATCAAAATGCGCGTTCCACCATCTTCGATTTACCAGAAAATCGCGATTTACACTTAAACGCTCGGGGACCCTTCGATTACCATCACAAATCGCGATTTTCTTGAGCACTACAAGAAATATGGCATCCATTTTGTTTGTTTGCTCGTGGCTCGGTTTGTAGGTTATGTCCAGTGGCACGAGGGAGGCCCGCTGCTGCTTACGGTGTCCGTTGGTGGCGCTAGTGAGCAACATGATGCGTTTTCCTCCCGTCATTTGTCTTCAAATTCCCCACAATGCTCTGTAAAACTACTACCAACCCAGAGAATTCTTCAGAAACATTGATTAACTTAATCGACGATTAGTTTTGCTTGGTGAAACGCATAAAATGTAATCGCGATTCCATTTACCTAATCACGTTTAAGGAAATCACGATTATTCTACATTTGGTGAAATTGGACCTAAATGGGAAAAAAAAAATTAAATTATTTGGTACGCTCTTCATTTGTGGGGAGAAAGGGGATTATTGAGGAAAGAGTTTTTCAAAATTACGATTTTAAAAGGGCAATGTAGGATGATACGTGATTTTTATTTCCAAAATATCTTACGAATTACTCAAGGTATTATGGCGATTTTTGTTTGTAAATACGATATGTTTGTTTACACAAAATTATAAAGAAGAATAAATTGTACCAAAACAAAAAGTCCCGTGCAAAGCTGGTCAGAGCCGAGCCGAGTAGTGAAATTGTTTATGGTTGTTGAGCATCCGCCAACCAATAAACAGAAGAACTGAAACGAGTAGTCTATATTTGAATGTAATATTTGTAACATATTATTTACATTTTTGTAACATTTTATTACATATAATCTATCGACGTAATGTATCACTTAATATCATACACTAAGAAAAAGTTGAGTGCGAACCTTCGAAGAGAAAGGACGTTTGTGAGAGTGCTACGCAGTAAACCGGCTACGTGCTGGTATCAGTGTTTCGGCCCGTAGACAGCTCGCTTCCTCCCGCGTTTACCTGATCCTGCGGGGGTGCATGTTGCGTGAATCGGTGTCACATAGAGAAGAAGAAGAAAAAAGTAGAAACAAGAAAACTTGCAGCATGGTGTCGACGGAGCAGTGGCGTGCGGCCTTCGGCCGTTGGGTAGGAGGTCCTCGCCCGAAGGGCGGACGAGGACCACGTGTAGGCGCTTGCCTTGCGCAGTATTTACTAAGTTTAAGTATTATTTGCATGCTATTAGTTATAAATGACGTCGAGCTGAACCCCGGGCCTGGATAGAGCGATGCTTCTGTTCTGGAGGGCTTGCAGGTCGAAGTGAGAGATTTGTAGACCGGGCAAACCAAAATCCTCTCAGATATCAATTGGTATCGAGAGACGGTGGAGGTACTGGAGTGCCGGGTTGTTGCTTTGGAGGTAGAAAACCAATTTCTATCTCGCAAGATAAACTACCTGGAGAACCAGTCCCGGAGAAATAATATTTTGATCTTCGGCGGACCGGACCGACAGGGCGAGTCGTGGCACGACTCCGAGAGCCATGTGCAGCGTCTTGCACAACAACTTGGGGTACAGCTTGATGATCGGGACATCGGGAGGGTGCACCGAGTAAGCCGCCGAGTAGGCAGAAAGTCTATCGTTGTAGATCTGGCCTCTTACAAGAAGCGGGAGGAAATGTTGAAGGCGGCAACTAAGTTTCTGCGTGGCTCTGCTTTGCGAGTGGCAGAGTATTTCTCCGCGGCTGTGCGTCATACGCGCTCTAAACTTGGCCCGTATTTGCAGGACGCGCGGGAGCAAGGCTTCAGAGCCAGAATCCGGTTTGGCAAGCTTGTGGTGGAAGGGTGATACTACTCGCTCGCGAAACTAGAAACCTTCCCGAAGGAGCAGCGTCCTGAACGCGTGACCAGCCCGAGCGCGTCATCGGCGGCGACGCAGTCACCACCGCATCCAGCGACCCCGGCTGCGACACCTGCGTTGCCAACACAGTTCTCGCCACCTGCACCACCACCGCTGCCGACGGCTGCGTCATCGTCGCCTCAGCAGCGGCTGCCCTTGCCGCCGCCGCCACAGCCCTCAGCGTCGGTTCAACCTTTGTCCTCGTTGCGAGCCTCATCACCACCACCATCGCCACCGCCGATAGCGACGGAGCAACGCTGTTCTGGAAACGGGACGGAGCGCCCTCACCACTCTTCCTCGTTGCCAGTGTGCCAGCGCCAACAACCCCCTCCCGCAGCGACCAGAGTCACCCGACTCCGCAGAAAACCCAAAACAGGTAAAGCGCAGAGGCGGCATTAGGACTTATTGCATGCAACCCTGACGATAGGGTGCGGGAATGTGGAAGGTCTGAGAAAGATGATCTGCCAAGGAGGTTTTCTGAGTTTCTTGAGAAATTTGACTTATTGGGATTGGTCAAAGCAGGGAGATGAAAATCATGTACCCGCACACATGGGGTCAAAACTAGTAAAGTACAAATGGAATGACGACAAGATATAAAGAGAATTTCTCAAGGAATCTAGGAATGTAACGTAACGATTTCTAAATTAAACACGCGGCTCAAAATTACTACGCTGGAGCGGACTCCATAATACATTGTTTAAAAAAATCAGGATCTAGTATGAAAATGATTCAGGGGAACCAAAAATTCAGGAAAACATTCGGTGTGGTATAATTATGCCTGCAGGTATGCAAAAGCATCCGCAAAATCTGCCCTGAAAATATATCAGTGACTAGGTGGGATAGAATTGCGCATACATTATCTTAAACTCCGCGGAGAATATAAACACATAGTTAAGGAAAGCAAACGAGCTTGGCAACATATGGAAGCTGAACGCTTCAGAGAAATACTATCAAAAAATGTAGCCGCGACTTATGCTGCACAATTCGTAAATAAAGACGAAATAAAACTATATCAAATAACACAGTTGCAATAGGGTGGGAAATGTACTTTAAAAATCTTCTAACAGGAAATGATAACACATCCCGAAGTAGTAACGAAATAGAAATACTATTTACTACCGATAAAGTGTCTGAACTAGATGCGTGTATTACATCACATGAAATATCTTCTGCCATTCGCGATTTAAAGCGTCTGGAGTAGATAGTGTTCCTCCCGAATTTATTAAGGAACTAACCAATAATATTGTGCCATTTTAACAAACTTTTTTAATTACATCTACGATGAAGGTGTTTCACCAGAATCATGAACTACGGCCGTAATACAACCTATATTTAAAAACAAATGGAATATAAACGATCCAAATATTTATAGGGAAATCTCACTACTTAATGTTATTGGAAAAATTTATTGCAAAATTCTGTACTGGAGATTACAACTCTGGGCCGAGAAAGAAAAAAACTCTCGGCATTACAGGCTCGTTTTAAAAGCAATAACAGCACAATAGATAACCTATTTTAAACACGTTAACCGAGAAAGAAACTCGAAAGAAACGCGGAAAGATGTACAGCGTGTTCCTAGAATTTGAAAAAGCTTTGGACACTGTGAATAGATACATCCTCTGGTGTGTATTAGCGGACTAGGGAGTGTCAAAAAAATTCCTACATACTCGTACTTTGCAAGATTTATATTGCTCTGACAACGCATGCGTTAAAACAAATAATATAATAATAATAAATTTTATTGTCAAAAAACAGTACAAACTGCGTATGACCACATGGAGGACAATGATCTAATTTACTCTCCGGAAGCAAGCAAGGGAACATCCCATCAATTCCGATCAAGGGCCCTAAGGCAGAGGCGGATTCAAAAATTTCAGTAAAAGTTCCTAGATAAGATAAAAAGTTAGCTGCGAGTTATAATACACATATAATGTCAATACGTTTGTAATTTAACGCAAATATGTTTGTAAATTTACATGTACAAGTTATTATCGAACTATAGATTATTCTGAGTATAGTGTTTAAAAATCATAAGAGTTGAAAAAACACTAAATTCACGATTTATTGTTACAATAAACACGCCGCTAGACAAAGCCTAGAGAACCTGTATAAAAAATCCGCCTCTACCCGAAGGAAAAACCGAGAAAAACCCGGGCCAGGATGGGGCTACAGCATTAATGTACACAACCGTGCCAAAGTTGAGTACACTTAAAAATAAATTAATAGTAGCCATATGGCAACACAACCAAGTAAGAAAATAGTTTTTGAAATTGTTATAAGTTATTTAAAAAGTGCTACAGCAATGGCATGATAAAGTACAAGACGAATTTAACTTT
>NNCF01127784.1:39289-52892 GCA_002313205.1 Laupala kohalensis | reverse complement strand
CGATGAATATTATTACTATTGCGAGTATTGTGTTCGTGAACGAGACTGTTTCGTATAAAGCAAGAGTGGTGCTTCAGTAATTCGGTCTTAACAAACAAGACTGTTTCATAAATATAAATGCAGGACAGTGTTAAAATATTTAATTCCTTGAATAAAGGTTTACAAGAGTTTCGGGGGTGAGATTTACAAATTATCCGAACTATCCTCTTCTGAATTCTGAAAGTTTGAATACTCTGACCGGAATTACCCCAGAAGGTAATGCCGTAACGTAAATGGGAGTAAACGTTTGCAAAATATACGCAACGGGAAATACGTGGACTAACTGCGTTAACTAAGATTCGGAATGCGTAACACAATTTGCTTAATTGGGAATTAAGATTGTCAATGTGACAATTCCATTTGAGGTTGTCTTGAATATGGAGACCTAAGAATTTTGTATTCGTAACAGTTTTTAATTGTGTTCCGTTTAAAAAAAGAGAAACATGGGGTAAAGATTTTATATTACTATTGTGAAATGATACAGACACTGTTTTGTCAGTGTTTACAATGAGACGATTTGCATGGAACCAAGTCGAAAGGTTAGACAAAACTTTTTGAGCATTGGCGTGTTTACATAGTAAATTAGTGTCATCAGCAAAAAGAACCATTTTGCAATCTGATGTGGATGATGACATGTCGTTCACATACAATAAAAAGAGTATGGGGCCGAGAATTGATCCTTGGGGTACTCCGCAAGTAAGTGGCTTTGTTTCTGAAAGACAATGCTGAAGTATTTTATTTTTAGTATAGGATATTTCTACCTGTTGATATCTATCTTTTAAATAAGAAGTTATCCATTGATGTGGAAGTCCACGAATGCCTAAAGAATGCAATTTTGAAAGGAGAATTTCGTGATCGATGACACCGAATGCTTTGGTTAAGTCAAGAAAAACACCCTGAGGATTTTCTCCACGGTCTAGAGATGTGGTAACCTCGTTTAAGAAGGAAAATATGGCGCTTGTAATGGAAAAGAATTTCTTAAAACCGTGTTGATCGTTAGAGATAATGTTATTTTTTGATAAAAAATCTAGTAGACGCTTAGAACAATTTTTCTAGGATTTTTGAGAAAGTGGGTAGTAGAGATACTACTCTAACTCCAATTTTTTAAGTAACTCAGTAAGTTAAGCTGGGGTGTTTTCTCTCTCCGTTGTTATTTATATTATTTAATAACGATATAATAAAAAAATGATGCCCCAACAATAGGTTCTCCTCCTGAACATAAATAGATACCGTGGTTGCTATTTGCGGACGATCTTATTCTATTCTACACAACACCGTCGGGACTTCAGATATGTTGGAGTTGTTCTGTGATAAAATGACTCGACAAATAAATATACATAAAACCAAAGTCATGGTATTTAAAAACGGATGGATGTTTAGTAAAAAAGAAAAAATTGGAATTACAATCGTCAACATCTCGAGAAAGTTAAAGATTACACTTATCTAGGTATCAAAGTAAGCATGAACGTAACCAGGTCAAGGCATTTACAAAAATCAAAACAAAAAGTCATGTATGTTCTAAATGAAATCCAAAGAAGCTCTGGTACCATCCCTGACATCGATCGTAGGATTGTAGTAACAATGTACACGTCACTATTCGTACCTGCAGTAGCGTATGGAGCTGAAATATGTGGGGATTGCGCATCACTTAATTCGCTTCAAAATAAATTCTGAAAAATACTCTTGGCATACCTCAGAGTACAGCTAACTGTGGTACTCTTTGTGAATTTGGAGGTTTACCGTTAGAAGTAAAAATTAAGATGAGGGTCATTAAATATTGGATGTCAATAAGAAATGGGGAAAGGAACAACAATATATACGATTGCTACGAGTGAACGTGTAACCGTGGGTGGGGTCAAAAAATTAGAACTATAATCGAAACTGACGGTCTAGGACACTTGTGGCAGACAGCTCCGATTATGAATTAATTATTCAGAGACTTGAAGACATAGAGAAACAAAACATAACGGCTGAGAGACAGGAAAAGAGGTTACTAATCGTGCAGAATCTTGTGTCAGGAGACTGGGGTCGAAAATTGTACATAGACAAATTAAACAAGGTAGCAAGAGCAGGTTACGCTTGGTTTCGACTTGGGAGAAGGAAATTAAGGAAATTGAGGGGGGAACGAGATTCGCAATACCCTCTATGCATAGAACAAGGAGACTGGGTCCACATTCTGATAAATTGCGTTATCACTGAAATAGAAAAAAGTTGCTTTTCGTGGGGGGATACAATCGTAAACCAAGAAATTACACTCTAGCTTTTGAAATAATGCGAGATAATAGAATCTCCGTTACTTTACTCCTTGGCAACTTTCTGTGTATGGCTAGAAAAAAGTGGGAGGCGGAACTGATGAAGGAGATTGACCAGAATGAACACACTTAATTTAAATCTGTTTAAATTATTATTGTTATTATTATTATAAGTGATAGTAGTAGTAGTAGTAATAATAATATTAGTATTCTATTTTAGTCTGTTTTCATTGATTTAAAAATTTGTACATATGCGGATATGGGAACATGTACGTATATATAGGTAAATATGTAAACAAGATTTTTTTTGGGTATGTTGGTATGTATGCTTATATTATTTGTCTTGCAGATGAGTATGTATTCTTTCTATAAATTTATTTGATTTTGCCTCTGAATTTTTTTGTACTGTTACAGGTTTCCAGTTACCAACCAGATTCTTTTTATGCTTAACGAGCTTGCCCTAGCCATTGGTTTTCCGTGGTTCCCAACGGTGCTCAATGAACGAAAAAGTAATTTAAGTATATATAAAAATAGCTGAGATTAAAAATTAAAATTAAAATTAAAATTTAAAAAATAGCCATGACAGTAAAAAAATTTTTTGAATATAACTTACTAACACTTATTAATTTCTTTTTCCTCTACTGATATAATTTACCTACCAAATAATCGAAATATTTTAATACCTCTGTTATACTAGGCTGAATACTAGGGTACAGTATGCATAGCCCACGGTACATTTTAGGGTCTCAGTAAGGCGCATGGGCCCTAAACCCCGCCATATATATTGTATATTTTTTGTTAAAATAAAGCCCATTTGAATTTGAAAAGAAAAAATTTCTTGCGGAAAATCTGTTTCTTTCGTCTACATTATAACGAGGTGACTAATTCTACAGAAGAGTCCTGTACGATCAAAGTAATAATAAAAATGTCGCACCTAAGGGTGTACCAGAGCTTCAGATCTGTTGTAAATGAAGCCTATTATTCCCATTCAGCACCTACGTAATCAAGAACACTCAAGGAATGAAAACATAAAGCAGATATTCTCATTATGTTTCGCGAGACACACCCCATCGCTACACGAGATATTTGCCAGCGGTCAGTGAAAAATTAAGAATTAGAAATATCTATCATTCCTAGACATATTTCCCACTGACGTAAGACATATATATTAATATATGATTTTTTCTATTAAAACTGGTGTTTAAAATATATTTTCCTTCCAAAGTTGGTCTGCTGTACTCAGTAAATTACTCACGTGCCGACCTTTATCATTTATTCTAATCCAGGACTTGGGTTTAAATTATCGAATACAGATCAAATACTTAAAATACCACTATTTGAAATTATAGGTGAAGATTTCATCGTGTTATCATGTTCAAATTTTGGATGAATCAATTTTCATGAACAACAGTATAGTTATGAATTAGCAATGTAATTTAAACTGCTCCTAAATAAACCTTTCGATTTTGACGAAATAATACGGAAAGAGAAGTACCCATTCGATAACCAGACTTCTTATGGAACTGAACTTACCCGTATTGTCATCATTTGTCATTTTAGACAAAGTTAGTTTCGAAAAAAACTGACTTTCAAATGATATAAATGGAACAAGGAAAAAAGAACTAATGAGAAGTTAAATATAATTTAAAAAACATTAATCAATAATGTAGATTAATGCAGAGATGCGAAGATGGTTTGAAGTTTAAGACGCTAAAATTTGAAGGTGTCAAATGATTATTTTCGATATAGTTTAAATGAGCACTACATTATCAATTTTTTCTTTGTTAGTTCACTTTGCGTCGAAAGAAAAGGAGATAAAAATACGCAATAGTTGCTCAGAATTTAAAGTATATATTTAAAACATTTCCTAGGGTTGTTTTGACGAGTTTTGTCATGGAATTGTTCCATATTTGACGATACAATAAATCAGGAGAATATACAAAAAAGAAGAAGTAGGATTTGAGGTGTGTTGGAGGGGGGACGGAAGAGATTCAAAATCCTGACTGACTGAACAAATCATGAAATCCTCCTCTCAAATACTTAAAATTTGAATTATTGATGCTGGGTCGTAGTAAAAAACAACCAGCAAGTTTTAAGATTTTTTTTTCAATTACATTCAACTCTTTAAAGGGATTTTCCTCTTTTCCTTCTTTCAAACCCCACCAGTGTTTAGGGAAGATAGGGATAGAAAATAGAGAACAAATAGTCTACGGTCATATAATGAACGAAACCCAGTTAACCAGTCAATATCTCCTACCATTCGATTCATTAAACGCATGTCGTAATACGGAACGACACATAAAGAGAGTGCTGTGCGTCATGGGCGCTCGCGTCACGTGACAAGCTTAAAGGGGAAGTCCCTTTCGCCGAGCAGACAGCGGCGCGAGGTGAATGTCCGCGCGACCCCTCCCTCGCGCGTTCCTACCCCGCTGACTTTTATGAAAAGGTCTCAGAACTTTCTACAAAATATGATACAAGAGTTGTCTGAAACCGCAGTTTGTTGATCATGAAACTTCTGGGCATTTGGTCATACCTTATTCAGGAGAAGGAACACGTGAAGTAGAATTCCAATTATCCGAACTCTAATCATCCGGATCGCCAATTATTCGGATATATGCGAGAGATTAGTGTATTTTTATTACTGTACACTTCATTATTGTTATTGTTACACTACACTTAAATGTAACTACTATAGACCTATAACTACATTATTTTTAACTGTTTATTATGTAGATCATAGTACTTTCGCTTTCTACCTCCAGAGTGACGTTGGGTGGACGATGTGGGTTTGCGGTTCGCTGTCCCAAGGTACTCCGTTTCTGTTTCGCCCGTGTTTCATTCAACCACAGCATTCACTCATCACCATTCATTCGCACATCATCCTTGCCATGACCCATTAGGGGAGTGTCTGACAACAGGCGGTGATCGTACAACTACAGGGCACAGAGGAATGCTGCGCCCCCTGAGCAGTGTATCCTGTTCGAAGTCCTCTAATGCAGAAACAATTCTGATCCGATTTCATTCGACAGTATATAGTGTTAGTTTTTTATTTTTCTTCAACCACATATTTCTTATTCAGTTTGTCATAAAAATAACATATTTGGAAAGAAATCAAATTTTCCGGGCCGAGTCTGTTCCCAAATTTTTCGGGATAACTGGAGTTCTAATGTAAGTTGAAAAATTCTCAAGAAACATTTATGACGAGTTTTCGGACATTCTTTGTAGAATATTTTTGTGTCTGTTCCTCTGCCACTCCTTCAAAGTGTAACATGAAACAACTTTTTAAAAGTGTTTGCTCTCCAGGAGTCAGCATCGCCGCCGCATAGTGTTAAAAAAGTAGTTTGAAATACAAATTCTCACTAACTGTTACTTCTTCAGACATGCTGAATTCGCCGTACACTAATTATAATAATATATTTATCCATTCTTAATTATCTCTCAACATTTATTTCCTTGTTTCATTAATGTGAGGTGAGATATGAGAAGCGAATACTATATCTCCAAAATTGCTACAGATATCGAAGTGTGAGTTACACCAAGAGTCGTGACATACATTTAACTTACTCAAATAAGTTATTTTTTATCTAAAGAGGTATTGCAATCTTCAATTATTTTTAAATGGAAAAGCGTATTAAGTGTTGCTCTAAGTCCCAAGAAAAGAATACAATGATGTAATACTTATTAATTTGGAACATTGGAACAAACCAAGGAGAAGTAGCAGCATCACTAATATTTAAATATTTCATATTATAATGAATTGATAACATTCCTCGTTCAGGAGGAACTCATCTCGGCGAAAAGAAGATCACATCCTTCTTGTTAATTAAATTCGAAAAAGTGAAAATGAAAAGGACATCTTTATTCGTTTGGATGATTCGTTTTACTGATTCACTTAGTATATTATTTCCAAAAGGTACGTCAGATTTTGTAACATTCTTTTTTTTCTCTTGTTATATGAAATAAACTGCATGAGGAAACATTACAAGATAATTTTCTCGCCTTCTGACTAATCGTAATCTGACGTCTCACTATTGTTTAAGTCTGACAGTTGCATAAACTCAACCCACAAAACACATCGTTTCGGAAACAGCTCGATAAAACTTTATTTGATCCATATAATTTGAATTATATTTGTTGTTGCGTCAAAGGAAGTACTTAAAAAACAATATTTGATTTTTAGTAGAGGCACATTGGTAACAACGTAGAGACATTGTACACACTGTAAATTGTACAATCTGATTCAGTATTTTCACAAGACATACTTTACGTTTTCTTCTCGTAAGTTGGTTTCAGGATATTTTTGTTCCTATTGAGACGAATGTCATTTAAAATGTTCAAGAATATCGTATTATTCCACAGTGTTTAAAGAAACTTCGAACAATTTTAATTTTCACCTATTATATTTGATTCCACAAGATTTTTAAA
This sequence comes from Laupala kohalensis, assembly GCA_002313205.1. NCBI lineage: Eukaryota > Metazoa > Arthropoda > Insecta > Orthoptera > Trigonidiidae > Laupala > Laupala kohalensis. Next base: position 46,176 of record NNCF01127784.1, on the reverse strand, counting down.
ATTGATATAACAGCTTTAAAATATGTAGAAAATTTTTGTATATATTATTTTTTTCTATGAAATATATATTTTCACTGCAATACGTTTTTGCATTACGTGTAAGGCAAGTATATTACGTTACCAATAAAACACTTCTATCAAATATGAAATGAATACCTGTTCAAATCTTCAGGTTATTTGCCAGAGTTTTGTGTGATAAAACGGAACTCAGAACAACAACAATAATAATAATAATAATAATAATAATATATATATATATATATATATATATATATATATATATATATATATATAAATTTATATTATTTAAAATATTATGATACGTATTTAATGATACTTGTGCGAGGGTAGTAATAGGTCACTTCTCTAACAACTGGAGTAATGAATTTCATGTAAAAAATGGATAACTATTGCAGTTCTTAAGAAAAATATACCAATTTCCTCTATATCTTCACTTCCACTTCTTTATAATGTTCAAGATGAAATAGGCAATTGGATGATGCGATGTCCAACTTTCTCTGAGTAGTTTCTTCCTTTATTCTGATGATGTAGTGTAATATAACTGAAATTGATCCAATGGATAAACAAGTACTCAGTTTTGTAACTCCTCCTCTGTTTCTTGAGAGAGTAATGTGTTTGGCTCCCGAGATCGTGTCGACGACCTCTGAAGTGACGCAAGAGATCTTCCAAATCGGATTTTGAAACTGGAACAAAAGTCTCTAAAACATCAGACACCCATGCAAATTAAATACACGATTCGTTCTTCAATCAGATCAGAGTACTCCAAACTTTTTAGCTTGAAGGCCGAACTGATAAATCCTAGAATACTAGTGGGCCTACTGCATTTATTGCATAGTGTCTACAGTTCGTAAATTATTACCAGGTCTTGGATAGATACACACAAACTAATTGGAAAATGTGCCCTTAAAGAGTTCAAAATATGCACTTAAAATACGCGCTACGAAGTATAAAATGTGCTCTAAAATCCAATTAAATATATCAAAAAATATATTCAAAATATGCAATTAAAAAATATAATTTTGTGTGTGTCAATTTATTACAAAAAACGTGCAAGTGCAAATTGGGTTGGTTAAATAAGGCCACTTAGGTCGTTCTTACAGTATAAACTATATATAAATAATAAACATGTAAATTCTGATTGATTTAAGTAATCCCACAAATGAATTATATAGTTCGAATGAAACAATTCTAAACCATGCATATTTATGCACAACCAAATTTGTTGGTTTCACTAAGTTAAAAATTGTAGAAATCAATTTCTCAAGGTCATAGCAAGCCAGGAAAAAATATGGAAAACATGCAAAATTGGAGGCCTACTTAATTATTTTTATTAGATTAATATTTATGCGCTTACAACATTAATGCACAAGCGAACTTAATTACAATCATTTTTATGTTCATTGAAAATTTAACTAACAAAATTAATAACTTAAAAAGTATATTAAAGAAATATTTGAAAATAAAATAAAAAGAAAATAATTTGAGACTCGATACGAGTTTAGAAAAAACAATTTGGGAACATTTTTACCAAGTTTTATTCTTTAATCCTTTTGTATAGATGTTAGAAAAGATACGTTGCTGTTGACCAACGATATCTGTTCATTTTGGGTCAAAAATTAATATAATTGACACATTTAAGTGTTCTTTAACCCGCAGTCTAGACATGGGCCAGACCCTTCGCTTGTTAGATCTGGTCCGGGCATTATTAGGGACATTATTAGGGACATTGAGAAACTGACGTGGGTGTTCAAGTTCAACAACAACATATTATAACGTATGTTTCAAGTTCTACTCATGAACAAAGATATAGGTCTCTCGCCGACGCCACATCGCGATGATCCAATAGAACAGATTCTACAATTCACGCGACGTCAGTGCAAGGCCTTTCACCGCTCTTAATAGTCATAACTTTGAACATTTGTTGTACATTGAATCACTTTCTTATTTCCCGTAATAATGTGTTTGATTCGTCTTTTTCTTTTGTGTTCTTACTATCTTGGTGTAATGTTATCTCCTCCTGATCCGGTCATGTATCCTTTTTGATTCTGGTCCTCTATCAGCCAATCAATTTTTATGTAGAGTTCTGGGTCATCTGTACATTTCTGTTGTAAATTGTTTTTCTTACTTCCATACACATTATTTCTGTAAAGAGTAAAAGAAACCGATTGGTATATTAATAATAATAATACGACTACTATAAAATATCAACTGCTGGAGGAGTACCTCAAGAGGATTAAGAAGATAGTACAATCTGAATTAAGATCCAAGAATATGATAAAATCTTGTAACACCTTGGTAATATTTGCGTTGCTATATTTCTTTGGAATCATATCGTGGTCTAACAAAGATATAGAATATTCTCAAAGCAAACCAGGGTATTAATGGCACAAAATAGAGATCACCTCTCCAAATCCTTTATTGAAGGATTGTACTTACCTCGAAAAATGAGAGAAAGATTTCCTGCAGAACAAGGGCCGCAAAGGGGTTTAAATCTTCGTCCTTATTCTTCCTTTCGCGAGAAAGCAAAATGATATGCATAGTGATAATACATATCCGTTCAAGCACTAATGTGATTATACTAATGGGTCTCGTGGAGAAGTGAGGAGAAATATGATATATTGTGAGTAGAGTAGGGAGGAGAAATATGGTATATTGTGTGAGGAAGTTCAACAACCTGAGCCCTGAGGAAGACTACAAATTTGTCGAAACGTTGGCTGTATGAAAATGTGATTTAATTTATTAAGTCTGACCTATCCTCAAAAATCTTCAGTATAAAGGTCATGGGTCTTATCTCAGACATCCTTGATTATTCTCAGACATATAACCAAGCGAACGTAAAGAAAAAAGATGACAATGTACATACGAAACATGAGACGCTAATATCATGGACCAAGAATTGACTGATAGAATCTATATATAATATCTGGACGTCAGAGCTGTTATCGGTAGGAAATGTATATAGTTAAGACCAAATGGACATGTTTTTTAATTAATCGTAAACACGCTAAAAATAGTACCTATATTTTACCATACATATCATTATGTAGGCAAATGCAAAAAAAAATGTATACTGTGGAATGAATCTTGTGGTTGTTTGCACCTACCTTGGAGAAAATTTATTAATTTGTACATTCTTGATGAATAGTTACTTCTTTTTTCAATGACATAATTCTGAATATAGAAACCATCCTATTTATCCTATATCCCCTCACAAAAAAGCAGTATTGATAATACAAGTACCCACTAGTTACAACATGAGAAGATTTCATTCGCTGATGTGCTACGTGCTTAGCAGAAGGGACGGCACGTAGAGCAACGACCCTGCTCGTCTGCGTTTGAGAGGAAAATTGTTTTGACTGAGAGGGAAATGCATGTCTGCCAACTCTTGATGAGGTTCATCTCAAAGAGTTAGTTTGAACTTGCATTTTCTTTGATGTGTTGGGGAGGGATACCCACATGAGGAAGGGAATCACTTCCGCATGAGTCTGTGACGAAATTGAAATAATGTGCTTGATGAGAGGAAATTACGGTTTGTGTTCGCTCAGCGAAGTTTGTTGCTCAGATATTACCATATGATAAGTCTCAAACATGGGAGGGGGGAAATAAGCTTTATAATGAGGAAATTTTTATATTTATCTTCTTCTCGTTCGACATAGGCGTTTAGAAGTTTTAAAATTGTACTTTCTTATTACATGTTACGTTAAAACGGCAATTAAAAGTTTTGGATCATTGCCATATCATGAAGTATTTTGTGATCAACATTTCAATTAATGTTTTGCTCGCAAGGGACAGTACCTTTTTTTTTTTTTTTTGATAAAATGACTCTAAAATGATATAGTTTCTAATTAATAAGTTCAAAAACTGTAAATATATCCTTAAATACAATATCTAACCTCGATTTGCTTGATAAAAAATATTATTTGATCATTTTACTAGAAAAGGGTCTTTCTAGATAACTTATATCATAATGCCAAAATGTAAATAAAGAAAGGATCAAATAATAAATTAATTTGTATTTGTAAAGAAATAGTTTATTATTCTCACATTACATGAGATAAAAGGTAATATCCATAGAATAAATAATATTAAAATTATGCGTTTGTTTGGAAGAAAAGAGTGTAAAACATTGCGAGGGATACAGACGTGAGTTGCTTTTATAAAAAGTGAAAACAAAACAATGCTTGTCCCAATTATGATGCCACATTATTTTACAAGTTTCATCAGATGTTAAAAATAATGTAATGTAGCGGCAACATCTGATTTTACTGTAACTTACTCCGGATGTCTTGCAACGATGACTTCCCGTACACGCAAAACAAAGTAGAGAGACCATTTGAATTGACCAAAATGATAAATAAATAAATAATTTTATTGATAGTTCAGTTATTTGGGATTTTTGGATGGAAAATTTTGCCGGAAAGGTGAGTTTTCATATCCTTATGTATTTCGGGAAACTGAATACGAATATGTTGCTTGCCTACAAAAGTTTGACTGAGAAACCCCCTTTTTTCACAAAAATTACAATTTTTTTTAATTTTGCGCAGTTTTTTCCAAATAATTTATAGGCAAAAGTTACGAAAACGTTGATGAAATATTTGAAACTAGAATAAATTTCCTAAAGAAATTAAGTGAGAATGGTTGTTCCGTTGCGACATCGCTTTGCCGTCGCGCCCCTCAATCTTACGTGTCTTAATTATAATTAGATTTTGTGTGTTTTCAGCCATAATGAAGTCAAAACACGATTTTTGTAATTTAAAAGTTTCATCCTACATGCATAATTAATAACGTTCTTCTAGTTCTTAAATCACTGGATTTCGAGTAAAGCAATACACTCGTTTAGGAAGTGACGTATGAGTTAGTAATATATCAATAGCAGGAAAGCTGTATTAACTTAATTTTTATTATAAGAATAATATCAAAGTATGTTCATTAATTCCAAATAATAAAAGACTGGATATATGACGTTATTACATATGAATTGAAAGAGAAAGCTTCTGAAGAAATATGAAAGTAAATTTTCGTTTCGTTGATGGAATAAAATAATTAAACAGTCTTAAAAAAGATGAATTTATTTTAAAATAAAATAACATATACTGTACTTGTGTTGAAAAAGTTCAACATCATTAGTTTATTTCAAAATAATATTCTAATCTCTCAAATAATTGGGGTGGAAAAGATACCTCTAAAATCAGTGCTTCTTCCAGAAAATATTAACTCTGATCTAGAATGTCTGCCATTCCCGGACCTTCTTTGCGATATAAAGAAACAGTAGTGCACATAATTATTATATCCATGCACCAAAGTCTACCTTGTTTCCCTGAATTTAGTTTTTTCGACGCGTTCCGTGGATCCATTATAATAATTAAAGAGATAATTGTGTTGCTGCGGGATACTGAATGGTATTTTCTTCTTTTTTTTTCTTCATTCATTTCCTAAGTTAAAAAGTATTCTTGGTAAAGAAAATTGGCCGTATGTTCTGTAGGTGAAGTTGCCGTGGAATTACTTTCAACTTACGAATTTATGCCGAACATGCGGTTTAAGTAGGACTTGGCGACGAATACTTTTATTAATAAGGTTTACATTTTGTGGTGATCGATGAAAATACGGAACTTATGTTCTTTGAAGGAAATTTGAGTGAGAAATCAAATCCGGAAGTGGATTTGAATTTAGGAGGTTATTCAGCGATTGACGCCCTGTGCCAGATTCACGAAAAAAAACAACCTTTTAAAATAAAAAACAATCTTGTGTTTTATACTGGATCGTGAGATGTGGTCGTATCTTGGACTATATGTGAACATTGCTAATTTACGTATGTATCTAAAAAGGGATTTTTCAATATTTTACTCTTAATAGATTCCAAGGGTAAAAAAGTTTTCAGACGGTAGTAGTTAGTGCTAACGACATTCCTGTACCCAATGCAAAATATGGAAAAATAATTTTCTGCGAAGTACTTTTCTTTTTCAAATAAGTGAAAAGAAGTGAAACTATTTTGTACGTTTCCTAATTTCGAGGATTTATCAAGACAGAGAGAAAAAAGTTAAAGGTATGTAGAATTTCAATGGGATGTTGCTTATATATTTAAAACGCTCACTCAGAAAGAATTCTTAAGGTATGAATTTAAGTTAAATGAGATTTTTAGAAATTTTGCAAAATATTACAAACTAATTAACATATCTCCATGTTTTTTAGTAATAATAATAAAAATAATTATTATTATTATTATTATCAGAAAACAGTACAGACTGTGTATGACCACGTGGAGGACAATAAACTAATTTACTCTCCGGAAGCAAGCAAGGGACCATACCATCAATTCCGATCAAGGGCCCTAAGGCAGAGGCGGATTCAAAAATTTCAGCAAAAGTTCCTAGATAAGATAAAAAGTTAGCTGCGAGTTATAATACACATATAATGTCAATATGTTCGTAATTTAATNTTGTAATTTAACGCAAATATGTTTGTAAATTTACATGTACAAGTTATTATCGAACTATAGATTATTCTGAGTATAGTGTTTAAAAATCATAAGAGTTGAAAAAACACTAAATTCCCGATTTATTGTTACAATAAACACGCCGCTAGACAAAGCATAGAGAACCTGTATAAGAAATCCGCATCTACCCGAAGGAAAAACCGAGAAAAACCCGGGCCAGGATGGGGCTACAGCATTAATGTACACAACCGTGCCAAAGTTGAGTACACATAAAACTAAATTAATAGTAGCCATATGGCAACACAACCAAGTAAGAAAATAGTTTTTGAAATTGTTATAAGTTATTTAAAAAGTGCTACAGCAATTGCGTGATAAAGTACAAGACGAATTTAACTTTAATTAAAATCAATAAATTCTTTTACAGTGTAGAAGC